>SJXQ01006596.1:332438-477115 GCA_006408695.1 Aepyceros melampus
TGAGGGAAAACAACCAGTTAAGTGAAAACTGGAATTTTTCAGCTACTTCATGGTTTCAATAACTCCACAAACACTCTGAAGAAGATGTATTTACCATTACAGCATATGAGTGTGAGTGTGTGTTTATTCTCACTTGCTCTCAGTCCATGGCCATTTGGCTTCCACTCCTATTCCATGGATGTTGCTCTGGACAAAATGATCACATCTCCATTACTGTCCATGTTCATAGACGTTCTTCAGCCTAATTTAACCTCTCTGCAATATTTGACATTGTTAAACACTTCCTCTTTAAGAGTCTCTTCTGGATTTTCTAAACTCAGATTTTCCCTCCTTCTCAAGTGAGTTCTTCATCCTTCGCCTATTCCTTGCTGCTGATGTTCTGAGTGCAGCCCCAGGCAGCTTGTTCTCTCCTGACACCTCTCACTGGAATCCCTTCCTGTGATTCCAGTCACCACTCATCACTCACCACTCACCACTCAAGTGCTGACTCCAAAATCCACATTTCTGCCTCTGACTGTCCTCCTAAGACCAAATCCATATAGCCCACATCCTACTCAGCATCTCTGCTCCATCATACCAAAGACTGGGCAGTTTGTCATAAGCACTGGTGCCTTAAAAAAATTCCAGATGGTCAAAATTACCACACATTCTCCTACTGAGTGCAGCCCCAGGCAGCTTGTTCTCTCCTGACACCTCTCACTGGAATCCCTTCCTGTGATTCCAGTCACCACTCATCACTCACCACTCACCACTCAAGTGCTGACTCCAAAATCCACATTTCTGCCTCTGACTGTCCTCCTAAGACCAAATCCATATAGCCCACATCCTACTCAGCATCTCTGCTCCATCATACCAAAGACTGGGCAGTTTGTCATAAGCAGTGGTGCCTTAAAAAAATTCCAGATGGTCAAAATTACCACACATTCTCCTTGTGTACTGATTTATTGGCCTGTGAGGATAAATTTGGATAAAACTGGAGAAATATTTTCTCTTCCCAGTCCACAGTAGCTGTAAATAGCTGGATATTAGCTCGGGGGCATGAGCACAGTCCCCTCACCACGTGACAGCACCACCATGATCCAGGGCAGGGGACCTCCTTCTTTAAAATCTTTGCTTTGCCAGTTTGATTTCAAAGAAAGCAGCTTCCTTCCCGTTATCCTCACAAGAATACAAACTGGATCTAGAGCCTGTCAAGCATCGTAACAATCACGTAGTCAAAAGGAAAAGAGAGAAAAGCAAAATATCAGTACAGTACGATCAGTACAGCTATGAGTGAATTTTTAATCTGCCTTTTCCTGTCAAAATGATAGACTTTTTTATCCTTAAGTTGATCAGAAGCTTTGAGAGAAAAGTGAAAAGGGAATAACTTTTTCCCCATGCGTGCCTGTCTCTGGGACCCTTCTAGATCCTACTGTCCTGCCCAGGCCCACTCTTTGGAGACCTGGAAGAGCCAGGAGGTAGTTGTCACCTCTAGTGTGTGTCCATGTGTCCAGCCTGCAAAGACAATCGTGGAGTAACCATGCTCGCAGGAGCTGAGCAATCAGAGCAGAGTCACCTTTCCCGTCACAAGGCAGGATTCCTATCCCAAAGGGGAATTACCTCCCATCAGGAGGAGGGAGAATAATAATATTTTGCTTTAAAAATAACGTTAAGACTGCAGCAAGTCAGAGTGCGTTTCTGTGTGCATCAGTGAACATGCTGTTAGTGTGGCCAGAATCTCCTGCCTGAGGCTTGCCTGAGCCAGCATGGGTGGGATTCACATGGGGAGAGAATAAAGGAGTAGCCTTACCAGGAAAAACAAACATCCCAGGGGATAAAAGCAAACAATTTAGGACTTCCTGGCTAAGAAGACTTCCCAGTGGCTAAGACTTTGTGCTCCCAATGCAGGGGTCCTGGGTTTGATCCCTGGTTAGGGAACTAGATCCCATGTGTCACAATTAAACAGTTTGCATGCCACAACTAGAAAAAAAGATCCTACATGCTGCAGCTAAGACCCAGTGCAGCCAAATAAACTATTTAAAAAAAAGAACAACAAAGTAAAGCAAAAAAAAAAAATGACAGTTTTTTTATTTTTCCCTTAAATATCCTGACAAGATGGGAGAGACGGTGATTTTCACCATTAAAGGCAGTATATTAAGTATAGCTAATTAAATTCTTTATCACCAGGAAAAAATGTTACTAAGGAGACTGCTCCTAAACCAGCCCCACTGGTGGCCTTGCCCTGCAGCCAAGGAAAGATTGGAGGAAAGGAGCAGTTTATATGTCTAGCCACTCTAAGGTTGCTCTAGTTGTAGTTTGAAGTACAGCCTGGGATGAGCTCTATGTTCTGAACTCAGTGTTTTACATTCATCATGTCACGCAGGGCTCACAGCAATCCTATCCAGCAAGTGTTATTCCCATTTCAATGTGGGTAGCTGAGACAAAGAGAGATTCAGTGAGGTACTCAAGGTCACACCACAATTCAGTGGTAGAATTGGGATTCTGACCACATCTAACTCCAAAACTCCTGCTCTTAATTGCTATTCCAAACCTAGAGAATGTTTGCATGTCTTACAGACCCTGAGTCAACCACAGAATTTAAAAATTGTTGGTCACCAGAAAATTATTCCTTTAACAAAGATTTCGCTTATTGTAGTTAAAGGCAACAACAATAAGGAAAACCAAAAGATTGGGGGAGGAAAGTCAGGAAGTACCCAGACATCCCACTGTACTAATACATTAACTATTTCCATTTTTTCATGTTTCTTCCAGTCTTTGTCCAATCTGTATACATAATTATGCATAGTTTCAAAGGGCATTTTAAATAACTAGTTAGTATTGAAGTGATAAGTGCATCAAATAAGCTGTCTCCTCAAAAACATATAGAAATTATTTTAATTCTTCCCTCCACATTTTGGGTTTCATTTCCCTTTCTGGAACTACAAAAACAAAATCTTGAGTAATTCTGATTTCACACAGCAGATGTGAGAATCAGAGAACCTGCTGGCTAATTGGAGATGAGTCTCCACTGGAAACAATCACATAAAAACAATATGTGGTAAATTCCTATCCCTGATAGCTTCTCAGGCTATACCAAATTAATCCCACCAAATGTTTCAGATGCTCATGCTCTGGGTCTCTGTATCAGCATTTTCCCAACTATGTTCTGGAAAACCCTAACACTACAAACACATGCATAGTTTCAAGGTAATTATGTTTAGGACTCACTGCTTGTATTAACCCTGTTAGAGAGTTTAAATGATCATTAGCATGTGAAGATCCTGGGAAATCATGCAGAAAGGAGCCTGCTCCCATTTGTCCACAAGTTGCAAATTTAGTTACCTCCAGGAGCGAAGCAAGTAAAGGTCGTGATCTGGTGATGACTGTGGTGATGTGAATACCACTTATTCCAACCAAGAGTTGCTGCTTCTAGACATGTGGGCCTGATATAAACAGATTGTCTTGAAGTGTCTGAATTTGAGTTTGTGTTTAACTGAAGTATAGTTGATTTACAATGTTGTGTTTCTGGTGTACAGTAAAGTGATTCAGCTTGTAAATACATATTCTTTTCCATTACAAGTTATTATAGGATATTGAATATGATTTCCTGTGCTATACAGTGGGTCATGTTTATTTTATATCAGTTCAGTCGCTCAGTTGTGTCGACTCTTTGCGACCCCATGAATCACAGCACGCCAGGCCTCCCTGTCCATCACCAACTCCCGGAGTTCACTCAGACTCATGTCCATTGAGTCTGTGATGCCATCCAGCCATCTCATCCTCTGTTGTCTCCTTCTCCTCCTGCCCTCAATCCTTCCCAGCATCAGAGTCTTTTCCAATGAGTCAACTCTTAGCATGAAGTGGCCAAAGTACTGGAGTTTCAGCTTTAGCATCATTCCTTCCAAAGAAATCTCAGGGTTGATCTCCTTCAGAACGGACTGGTTGGATCTCCTTGCAGTCCAAGGGACTCTCAAGAGTCTTCTCCAACACCACAGTTCAAAAGCATCAATTCTTCAGTGGTGAGCTTTCCTTACAGTCCAACTCTCACATCCATACATAACTACTGGAAAAACCATAGCCTTGACTAGACGGACCTTTGTTGGCAAAATAATGTCTCTGCTTTTCAATATGCTATCTAGGTTTGTCATAACTTTCCTTCCAAGGAGTAAGCGTCTTTTAATTTCATGGCTGCAGTCACCATCTGCAGTGATTTTGGAGCCCAAAGAAATAAAATCTGACACTTTCCACTGTTTCCCCATCTATATCTATTAATCCCAAATTGCTAATTTATCCCTGCCCCTCTTTCCCCTTTAGAAACCACAAGTTAGTTTTCTGTGTCTGTTTGGTAAGTAAGTTCATTTGTATCTTTTTTTTAGATTCCACATATAAGTAATATCACATGATATTTGTTTTTCTCTGGCTTACTTCACTTAGTATAATAATCTCTAGGTCCTTTCCGGTTACTGCAAATGGCAATATTTCATTCTTTTTAATGGGTAATTAGTATTCCAATGCAGAGAGGGCAATGGCAACCCACTCCATTACTCTTACCTGGAAAATCCCATGGGCGGAGGAGCCTGGTAGGCTGCAGTCCTTGGGATCACACAGAGTCGGACATGACTGACTGACTTCACTTTCACTTTTCACTTTCATGCACTGGAAAAGGAAATGGCAACCCACTCCAGGTTCTTGCCTGGAGAATCCCAGGGACGGGGGAGCCTGGTGGGCTGCCATCTATGGGGTCACACAGAGTTGGACACGACTCAGGCAACTTAGCAGCAGCAGCAGCAGTATTCCATTGTGTGTGTGTGTGTGTGTGTGTGTGTGAGAGAGAGAGAGAGAGAGAGAAAATATACCACATCTTTTTCATCTATTCCTCTGTTGATAACATTTAGGTTTCTTTCATGTCTTGGCTATTGATTCCACTGTTTCCCCATCTATATCTATTAATCCCAAATTGCTAATTTATCCCTGCCCCTCTTTCCCCTTTAGAAACCACAAGTTAGTTTTCTGTGTCTGTTTGGTAAGTAAGTTCATTTGTATCTTTTTTTTAGATTCCACATATAAGTAATATCACATGATATTTGTTTTTCTCTGGCTTACTTCACTTAGTATAATAATCTCTAGGTCCTTTCCGGTTACTGCAAATGGCAATATTTCATTCTTTTTAATGGGTAATTAGTATTCCAATGCAGAGAGGGCAATGGCAACCCACTCCATTACTCTTACCTGGAAAATCCCATGGGCGGAGGAGCCTGGTAGGCTGCAGTCCTTGGGATCACACAGAGTCGGACATGACTGACTGACTTCACTTTCACTTTTCACTTTCATGCACTGGAAAAGGAAATGGCAACCCACTCCAGTGTTCTTGCCTGGAGAATCCCAGGGACGGGGGAGCCTGGTGGGCTGCCATCTATGGGGTCACACAGAGTTGGACACGACTCAGGCAACTTAGCAGCAGCAGCAGCAGTATTCCATTGTGTGTGTGTGTGTGTGTGTGTGTGTGAGAGAGAGAGAGAGAGAGAGAAAATATACCACATCTTTTTCATCTATTCCTCTGTTGATAACATTTAGGTTTCTTTCATGTCTTGGCTATTGTAAATAGTGCTACTATGAACAATGGGGTGCATGTATCTCTTCTAATTAGAGTTTTGTCTTTTCTGTATATATACTCAGAAATGAGATTATTAGATCATATGGTAACTCTATTTTTGTAGTTTTTTAAGAAACTTCCATACTTTTCTCCTTAACGACTGCACCAATTTAATTTCCACCGAGCGTGTAGGAGGGTTTTCTTTTCTCCACACCCTCTCCAGCATTTGTTATTTGTAGACTTTTTGATGATGGCCTTTCTGACCAGTGTGAGGTAATATCTCATTACAGGTTTTTTTTTTTTTTTGGTTGCTTTTTTTCACATTTCTCTAGTAACTAGTGATGTTGAGATTTTTTTCATGGGCATGTTGATCATCTGGATGTCTTCTTTGCATAAATGTCTATTTAGGGCAACAGCCCCTTTTTTTATTGGATTGTTTGTTTATATATTAAGATGTATAAGCTCTTTGTATATTGTGAAGATTAAGTCCTTGTCAGTTGCATTGTTTGCAAATATTTTCTCCTTCTCTGTAGGTCATCTTTTCATTTTGTGTATGGTTTCCTTTGCAATGCAAAAGTTTATAAGATGATTAGGTTCCATTTGTTTTTTTTTTGTTTGTTTGTTTGTTTTGCTTTTCTTTTACTTTAGGAGATGGATCTAAAAAAAACTGTTGCTGTGATTTATGTCAATGAGTGTTCTGCCTATGTTTTCTTCTAGGAGTTTTATGGTATCTGGTCTTAAGTTTTGGTCTTAGTCCATTTGGGCCTTATTTTTGTGTGGGGTTAGAAAATGTCCTAATTTGATTCTTTTACATGTAGCTGTCCAGTTTTCCCAGCACTACACACTATATTCTCTCCACTGTATATTCTTGACATCTTTCTCACAGATTAATTGACCATAAATGTGTGGGTTTATTTCTGGGCTCTATCCTTGTTCCATGTGTCTGTTTTTGTGCTAGTACCAGACAGTTTTGTTTACTGTAGCTTTGTAGTATAGTCTGAAGTCAAAGAGTGTTATTTCTCCAGCTCTGTTCTTTCTCAAGATTGCTTTGGCTATTTGGGATCTCTCATTTTTCCATACAAATTTTAAATGTATTTGTTCTAATTCTGTAAATAATGCCATTGGTAATTTGATAAAGATTGCATTGAATCTATGGATTGTGTTGAGTATTTTAACAATACAGATTTTTCCAGTCCAAGTACATGGTATATCTTTCTGTGTGTTGTCTTCAATTTCCTTCATCAACGTCTTCTAGTTTTCTAAGTACAAATCTATTGCCTCTTTAGCTACTTTTATCCCTAGGTATTTTAATCTTTCTGATGCAATGGTAAATGGAATTGTTTCCTTAATTCCTCTTTCTGATAGTTCATCTTAATGTATAGAAATGCAACAGATTTTTGTATGTTAATTTTGTACCTACAACTTTATTGAATTCATTGATAAGATCTCATAGTTTTTTGGTGGTATCTTTAGGATTGTCTTTGTATAGTATCGAGGAGGGCATGGCAACCCACTCCAGTACTCTTGTCTGGAGAATTCCTTGGACACAGGAGCCTGGCAGGCTACAGTCCATAGGGTCACACAGAGTTGGACTCCACTGAAGCGACAAAGTAGCAGCAGCAGCCTGTATAGTAGCATGTCATCTGCAAACAGTGATAGATTGACTTCTTTGGCGTTCGAATTTCTCTTATTTCATTTTCTTCTCTGGTTGCTATGACTAGGACTTCCAAAACTATGTTGAATAATTCCTGATCTTATATGTAAGCATGTGTGCTTAGTTGCTAAGTTGTGTCTGACTCGTTGTGACCCCATGGACTATGAACCACCAAGCTTCGCAGTCCATGGGATTTCCAGGCAAGAATACTGTAGTGGGTTGCTATTCCCTTCTCAAGGGCATTTTCCCAACCAAGGGTTCAAACCCACATCTCCTGTGTTGCAGGCAGATTCTTTACATCTGAGCCACCTGGGAAACCCTATTCATGATCTTAGAGGAAATGATTTCAGTTTATCACTGTAGAATATGTTGTTAGCTGTGGATTTGCCATGTATTGTCTTTATTTTGTTGAGGCATATTCCCTCTATGCCTACGTTCTGGAGAGTTTATCATGAATGAATGTTGAACTTCATCAAAAACTTTTTCTGTATCTACTGAGATGATCATATGGTTTTTATTCTTCAGTTTGTTAATGTGTATCATATTGATCAATTTGTAGATATTGAAAAATTCTTGCATCCTTGGGATAAATCCCACTTGATAATAGTGAATGATACTTTTCATGTCTTGTTTGGAGTCAGCTTGGTAGTCTTTTATTGAGGATTTTTGCATCTATATTCATCAGTGACATTGGTCTGTAATTTTCTTTTTTTGTGATATCTTTGTCTGGTTGTGATAGTTTGTCAGGGTGATGGTGGCCCCATAGAATGAGTTTAGAAGTGTTCCTTTTTCTGCAATTTTTGGGAATAGTTCCAGAAATTTTGGTGTTAATTCTTCTCTAAATGTTTGGTAAAATTCACCTGTGAAACCATCTGGCCCTGAATTTTTGTTGTTGGGAGTTTCTTAAGTACTGATTCAATTTCAGTATTTGGAGTTGGTCTGGTCATATTTTCTATTTTTTCCTGGTTCAATCTTGAGAGATTGTGCTTTTCTGAAAATTTGTTTCCTCTGGGTTATCTATTTTATTGGCTTAGCTGCTCTAAGTAATCTCTTATGATGTTTATTATTGGGCTGATGAAAAAGTTCATTGATATTTTTCCATCTGTGTGATGTTAAAGAAAACTTGAACTAACTTTTTGGCCAACCAGATATTTCTGTGACATCAGTTGTAACTTGTCCTTTTTCATTTCTGATTTTATTGATCTGACCTCTCTTTTTTTTTTTTTTACTAGTTATGTAAATTTATTATTTTTTTAATTGATTTTTATTTTTTAGTTTGTTTTGCTTTACAATACTGTATTCGTTTTGCTATACATTGACATGAATCAGCCACTGACCTCTCTTTTTTTCTTGATGAATTTCACTAAAGGATGATCAATTTTGCTTTCCTCTTCAAAGAACTAGCTTTTATGTTCACCTGCAACTATCACAACATTGTTAATCAGCTGTACCCCAATATGAAATTAAAAGATTTTTTAAAGGCACAAGGGAAAAAAAAGAACTAACTTTTAGTTTCATTGATTTTTTTTTCTGTTGTTAGTCTCTATTTCATATATTTCTGCTCTGATCTTTTTAATTTCTTTCCTTCTCCTAACTTTGTATTTTAATTTTTTTTTTCTCTAGTTACTTTAGGTGTGGTTGTTGTTCAGTCACTAAGTCATGTTAAACTCTTTTGCAGCCCCACTATCAGATGGTAGCCCACCAAGATCCTCTGTCCATGGGATTTTCCAGGCAAGCATACTGGAGTGGGTTGCCATTTCCTCTCCAATTCCTTTAGGTATAATAGAAGATTATTTGAGATTTTTCTTATTTCCTGAAGTAAGTTTGTATTGCTTTAGACTTATATCTTGGAACTGCTTTTACTGTGTCACATAGGTGTTTGTTTTCATTTGTCCATGAAATCTCTGTACAGTCCGTGGAATTATCTAGGCCAGGATATTGGAGTGGGTAGCCTTTCCCTTCTCTAGGGGATCTTCCCAACCCAGGAATTGAACCCAGGTCTCCTGAATTGCAGGTGGATTCTTTACCAGCTGAGCCACAAGAGAAGCCCAATAATACTGGAGTGGGTAGCCTATCCCTTCTCCAGAAGATCTTCCCAATGCAGGAATTGAACCTGGGGTCTCCTGCATTGCAGGCAGATTCTTCCCAACAGAGCTATAAGGGAAGCCCTCCTTTAGGTATAATAGTAGATTATTTTTCTAATTTCCTGAGGTAAGCTTGTATTGCTATAAACTTCCATCTTGGAACTGCTTTTACTGTGTCACATAGGTTTTTGTTTTCACTGGTCTCTAGTATATTTTATTTTCTCCTTTATTTCTTCAGGGATACATTGATTGCTTAGTAATACTTTGTTTAGCCTCCACGTATTTGTGTTTTTTGCCGTTCTTTCCTAGTCTCATAGTGTTGTGATCGGAAAAGATCCTTGATACGATTTCAGTTTTCTGAAATTTACTATGGCTTGTTTTGTGGCTTAGCATATGATCTATCCTGAAGAATGTTCCATGTCCACTTGAAATGAATGTGTATTCTGCTGTTTTTGAATGGAATGCTCTATAAATATCAATTAAGTCTATTTGATCTAATGTATCATTAAGATCTGTGTTTCCCTCTTGATTTTCTCGCTGGATGATTTGTTCATTGATGTAAAGGGGGTGTTAAAGTCTCCTACTATTATTGCGTTACTGTCAATTTCTCCTTCCATGTCTATTAGTATTTGTCATATATATGGAGGTGCTCCTGTGTTGGATGCATATATGTTTACAATTGTTATATCTTGGATTGATCCTTGATTATTATGTAATGCCCTTCTTTGACTCTTATAGTTGTCTTTATTTTAAAGTCTATTTGTCTGATATAAATATTGCTACTCTGGCTTTCTTTTGATTTCCATTTGCATGGAATGCCTTTTTCCATGCCCTTACTTTCAGTCTGTCTGTCTCTAGATCTCAAGTGTGTCTCTTGTGAGCAATATATGTATATATACACATACACACACACATATATATTCTTATTTATATGTATGTATATCTTGTTTGTGTATTCAGCCATTCTGTCTTTTGGTTGGAGCATTAGTCAGTTTCCTTTTAAGATAATTATTGATATGTATGTTCTTACTGCCATTTTTTAAAATTATTTTGGATTATGTTATAGATTTTTTCCTCTTTTGTTTTCTTTGATGCCTATCCTTAGTGTTATGTCTGGATTCCTTTTCCTCTTTTGTGTTTATGTCTATTATGGTTTTTGTTTTCAGTTGCCATGAGGTGTTTGAATAGTTGTATACACACACACACACCCATATTGTTGCTGATCTCTTAATTTCAAATGCATTTTTTAAACCTGCATTTGTAATCTCCTCCCCTCATAATTACTGTTTCTGATACTGATTTTGCGTCTGTTTTGTGTATCCCTTAACTGCTTATTGAAGATATAGATGATTTTAATACTTATGTCTTTTAACCTCCCTGCTAGCTTTATGTGTGAGTGATCTTCCTTCTTTTATTGTGTGTTTGCCTTTTATCAGTGAAATTTTTCATTTCATAGTTTCCTTGTTTCTAGTTGAGACTTTTTCTTTTCATGTGAGAAGTTCTTTTAACGTTTGTTGTAAAACTGGTTTGGTGGTGCTGAATTCATTTAGCTTTTGCTTGTCTATAAAGCTTTCGATTTTTCTGTCAAATCTGAATGAGAGCCTTGCTGGGAAAAATATTCTTGGTTGTAGGTATTACCCTTTCATCACTTTAAATATATCATGCCACTCCTTTCTGGCCTGCAGAGTTTCTGCTGAAAAATCAGCTGGTAGCCTGATGAGCTTGCCTTGTGTGTTACTTGTAGCTTTTCTCTTGCTGCATTTAATATTCTCCCCTTATCTTTAATTATTGTAATTTTGATTACAGTGTGTCTTGGTGTGTTCTCTCTGGGTTTATCCTGTATAGGACTCTGAGTTTCCTGGACTTAGAAGACTGTTTCCTTTCCCAAGTTAGGGAAGTTTTCAGCCATTATGTCCTAGGTCCTGGTGCACATGAGATTTTGTGTGGGCCCTTCAAGAGTTAAGTCTCTTTTTCCTCCAGTCCTGTGGGGCTTCTGCAGTTAAGCCACACTGGCTTCATAGCCTCATGCTCTGGGGGCTTGTCTTCCTGGCGCTGGAATCCCAGGCTGGAGGCCTGACATGGGGCTCAAACTCTCATCCCTGAGGGAAAACCGCTGCAAAATAATTTTTCTGCAGTTTGTGGTTCACCCACCTGGGGTGTATGGGATTTGACTATATCAAGAATATACCCCTCCTACCTATCTTGTTGTAGTCCTTCTTTATGTCTTTAGTTGTAAATCTTTCCTAGTAGGTTCTATTTCATTAATAGTTGTCCTGCAGATAATTGCGATTTTATATGCTTGGGGGAGGGGGTGAGCTCAAGGTCTTTCTATTCTGCTATCTGGGCCACTTTCCTGAAATCCAAGTTTTGAGGGGAAGTAAATATGACTCTTGGCTAGGCCTGGCCTACAGGCGACCAATTTGCAACCTCTGGTTTAACCTAAAGTTTCTCAAGCTCATTTTACCACAGAACTCTTTGATCCTAAAACGCTTTTTGAGAAAATGCTACCACACATTAGCCTGCACAACCCTTCAGGGAAGCACAGTCCTAAGGTGCCTTGCCTACATCAAGTCCTCCTTCCTGCTGCAGTCCTCTGACCTAAAGTATCCAGTTACTCTGGCTGTATGATACATTTCTCCAGCACTGTGACTTTTGTTATTCAATCGCTCAGTCATGTCCAAATCTTTGCAACCCCATGGACTGAAACATGCCAGGCTGCCCTGTCCTTCACCATTTCCTGGAGTTGCTCAAACTCATGTCCATTTTGAGTCTGTGATGCCCTCCAACCATCTCGTCCTCTGTCATCCCCTTTCCTCCTGACTTCAGTCTTTTCCAGTATCAGGGTAATTTCTAATGAGTCGGCTCTTCACATAGGAGCAAAAGTATTGGAGCTTCAGCTTCAGCATCAGTCCTTCCAAAGAATATTCATTGTCCTTCCAATGAAAATCAAATTATCAGTATCTGTTAGGTTATAGAAAAAGCAAGAGAATTCCAGAAAAGCATCTACAAATACACCTTCCAATGAAAATACAATGATTCCCTTTAGGATTGACTGGTTTAATCTCCTTGAAGTCCAAGAGACTCTCAAGAGTCTTCTCGAACACCACAGTTCAAAAGCATCAATTCTTCAGTACTCAGCCTTCTTCACAGTCCAACTCTCACATCCATACATGACTACTGGAAAAACCATAGCCTTGACTAGATGGACCTTAGTTGGCAAAGTAATGTCTCTGCTTTTGAATATACTATCTAGGTTGGTCATAACTTTTCTTCCAAGGAGTAAGCATCTTTTAATTTCATGGCTGCAGTCACCATCTGCAGTGATTTTGGAGCCCCAAAAAAAATAAAGTCTGACACTGTTTCCACTGTTTCCTCATCTATTTGCCATGAAGTGATGGGACCAGATGCCATGATCTTCATTTTCTGAATGTTGAGCTTTAAGCCAACTTTTTTGCTCCCCTCTTTCACTTTCATCAAGAGGCTTTTTAGTTCCTCTTCACTTTCTGCCATAAGGGTGGTGTCATCTGCATATCTGAGGCAATCTTGATTCCAGCTTGTGTTTCTTCCAGTCCAGTGTTTCTCATGATGTACTCTGCATGTAAGTTAAATAAGCAGGGTGACAATATATAGCCTTGACATACTCCATTTCCTGTTTGGAACCAGTCTATTGTTCCATGTCCAGTTCTAACTGTTGCTTCCTGACCTGCATAACAGATTTCTCAAGAGGCAGGTCAGGTGGTCTGGTATTCCCATCTCTTTCAGAATTTCCACAGTTTATTGTGATCCACACAGTCAAGTAGATGTTATTCTGGAATTATCTTGCCTTTTTCTGTGATCCAACAGATATTGGCACTTTGATCTCTGGTTCCTCTGCCTTTTCTAAATCCAGCTTGAACATCTGGAAGTTCTTGGCTCACAAACTGTTGAAGCCTGGCTTGGAGAATTTTGAGCATTATTTTGCTACTGTGTGAGATGAGTACAGTTGTGCATTAATTTGAGCATTGTTTAACATTGCCTTTCTTTGGGATTGGAATGCAAACTGATCTCTTCCGGTCCTATGGCCACTGCTGAGTTTTCCAAATTTGCTGGCATATTGAGTGGAGCTCTTTCACAGCATCATCTTTTAGGATTTGAAATAGCTCAACTGGAATTCCATCACCTCCACTAGCTTTGTTCGTAGTGATGCTTCCTAAGGCCCACTTGACTTCACACTCCAAGATGTCTGGCTCTAGGTGAGTGATCATACTATTATCTGGGTCATTAAGATCTTTTTTCTATAGTTCTTCTGTGTTCTTGCCAACTGTTCTTAATATCTTTGCTTCTGTTAGTCCATACCGTTTCTGCCCTTTATTGTACCCATCTTTGCATGAAATATTCCCTTGGTATCTAGTTTTCTTGAAGAGATCTAATCTTTCCCATGCTATTGTTTTCTTCTATTTATTTGCATTGTTCACTTAGGAAGTCTTTCTTATCTCTCTTTGCTATTCCTTATAACTCTGCATTCTATTGAGTATATCTTTCCTTTTCTCCTTTGCCTTTCACTTCTCTTTTTTTCTGTTATGTAAGGCCTCCTCAGACAACCATTTTGCTTTCTTGCATTTCTTTTTCTTGGGGATGTTTTTGATCACCTCCTCCTGTACAATGTTACAAACTTCTGACAATAGTTCTTCAGGCACTCTATCAAATCTAATCCCTTGAATCTATTTATCATTTCCACTGTATAATCATAAGGGATTTGATTTAGGTCATACCTAATGGCCTACTGGTTTTCCCTACTTTCTTCAATTAAACCTAAATTTGGCAATAAGGGGTTCATGATCTGAGCCACAGTCAGCTCCTGTTCTTTTTGCTGACTGTATAGAGCTTCTCCATCTTTGGCTGCAAAGAATATAATCAATCTGATTTTGGTATTGACGATCTGATGATGTCCATGTGTAGAGTCGTCTCATGTTGTTGGAAGAGGATGTTTTCTTTGACCAGTGCGTTCCTGTGGCAAAACTCTGTTAACCTTTGCTCTGCTTCATTCCACATTGCAAGGCCAAATTTGCCTGTTACTCCAGGTGTTTGTTTACTTCCTACTTTTGCATTCCAGTTCCCTATAGTGAAAAGGACATCTTTTTTTGGGTGTTAGTTCTAGAAGGTCTTGTGGGTCTTCATAGACCTGTTCAACTTCAGCTGCTTTGGCATGAGTGATTGGGGCATAGACTTGAATTACCGTGATATTGAATGGTTTGCCTTGGAAACAAACAGATCATTCTGTCATTTTGGAGATTGCACCCAAGTCAGTCAGTCAGTCATTTCAGTTCAGTTGCTCAGTTGTGTCTGACTCTTTGCTACCCCATGGACTGCAGCACACCAGGCCTCCCTGTCCATTGCTGACTCCAAGAGTTTACTCAAACTTATGTCCATTGAGTCAGTGATGCCATGCAATCATCTCATCCTCTATAATGTCCTTCTCCTCCCACCTTCAGTCTTTCCTAGCATCAGGGTCTTTTCCAGTGAGTCAATTCTTCATATCACATGGCCATAGTGTTGGAGTTTTAGCTTCAGCATCAGTCCTTCCAATGAATATTCAGGACTAATTTCCTTTAGGATGAACTGGTTGGATCTCCTTGCAGTCCAAGGGACTCTCAAGAGTCTTCTCCAACACCACAGTTCAAAAGCATCAATTCTTCAGCACTGATTTCTTTATAGTCCAACTCACATCCATACATGACTACTGGAAAAAACCATAGCTTTCACTAGATGGACCTCTGCTGGCAAAGTAATGGCTCTTCTGTTTAATATGCTGTCTAGGTTGATCATAACTTTCTTCCAAGGAGCAAGTGTCTTTTAATTTCATGGCTGCAGTCACCATCTGCACCCAAGTACTACATTTCATACTCTTTTGTTGACTATAAGGGCTACTCCATTTCTTCTAGGGAATTCTTGCTCACAGAATAGATAGCAAAGCACTTCAGCATTCTTGCCTTGAGAACCCCATGAACAGTATGAAAAGGCAAAGAGATAGGACACTGAAAGATAAACTCCCAGGTCAGTAGGCGCCCAGTATACTAATAGAAAAGAGCAGAGAAATAGCTCCAGAAGCAATGAAGAGGCTGAGCAGAAGTGAAAACAACACCCAGTTGTGGATGTGTCTGGTGGTGAAAGTAAAGTCTAATGCTGTAAAGAAGAATATTGAATAGGAACCTGGATTGTTAGGTCCATGAATCAAGGTAATTTGGAAGTGGTCAAACAGGAGATGGTAAGAGTGAACATCGACATTATAGGTACTGAACTAAAATGGACCGGAATGGGTGAATTTAATATAATTCAGATGTGACTTAAAACAACAATATTAATATTACTCAAAAATCTGTATTTGGATAAGTCGCACAGAGTCGGACATGACTAAAGTGACTTAGCAGCAGCAGCGGAGAGGATGGCTCATCTTTGTTCCACTACATGTCTTGAAGGCTGGTGGCAATGGGAAAGGGTTGGAATCACCTGAAAGCATTCCCACTCACATGTCAGAAGGCTTATACTATCAGCCACCCAAGATCTTAGTGTGGTTGATGGCTAAGATACCAATCAGTGGCCTTTTAGGCCTGGACTTCCAACATGGCAGCTAGATTCCAAGGGTGAGAGACTGCAAAGAGAGGGAGGCAGGCAAAAGCTGTATGACCTTTTAGGATCTAGCCATGAAAGTCACACCAGTTCACTTCCGTTGCATTCTGTTTGTCAAAGCAAGTGTTCAAAGACAGAGCAATAGACTTGACCACTTAATGGAGTGTGGGAGGAACCAGATATACCACTGGAGCCATTTTTAGAAGATGCAATCTGCCCTAAAAGAAAGCATAAAGTACTTCGAATTCTGGATCTTTTATTGACCAATAATAATGTGATTTTGAACAAGTAATTTTGTTTCTTTATACAGCATTTGTTCACCTTCTCTTGAATTAGTTACGGCTGTTTTTATTTTATCATTGGACAGTGAGCTTGAGAATAACATCCACATCTAGGTGTTTTGTTTAGTATCACAGTGATGCAAGCACAAACATATAGTTTGAGTTTAGCGAATATTTCTCACACCTTACTTTATAAAGCTAGGAGGGAATTTCCCAGTAACTTTCCCCACTTTTAGACATGGCTAAAGGAGAAGAAGTCCCTTTGGAATTGAGTCTCATTGCTTGCAGTTCACTGTTGTTCTGTGCCTGCCTCAGCCTATCATATTACCAGTGTTGTCATTGGACTGGCCCTTGTAGTTCTTACTGTGGTTGCAAGATGTTCTCAACAATAACCATCAGGAAACTTTTCAAGAAAAATAAAGGTTTACTACTTACAGGTTCTAGAAATTACATGTCTCTCCTGGGGTACACAGCTGAGTCACCAGTAGACAGTACACAAGCATGGGCCTAGGGTTCTCCTTTTATTGGGGCTGAGAGTGGGAGACTAGGGTTTTGAGGGCTCCCTCTTTATTGGTGAATTTAAAATGTAATAGTGGGATTTAAAGCTCAGGAAGAGAGGAAAAACAATCCTCCCAAATGGCCAGTTGTTAAAATCAACCAAGAACTCTAAAACAAAGAATTCTGAGAGGTATGAGAGGAGGGGTGGATATGTACAGCTTGGCTCTTTATCTAGTCTTGTAGCCAGCAATGTGTTTATTTGAGATAGCCAACATTAAAGAGGGTGCCATCTTTGAAGTGGGTGCCTCTTTGAAGTAGATACCTTGGCAATCAAAGCTTA
The DNA here is from genome assembly GCA_006408695.1 of Aepyceros melampus. Lineage (NCBI taxonomy): Eukaryota > Metazoa > Chordata > Mammalia > Artiodactyla > Bovidae > Aepyceros > Aepyceros melampus. The sequence goes on from SJXQ01006596.1 coordinate 349,474, forward strand.
AGGCAGGCACTTGCTTTACAGGAAGAAAAGCTAACGGTGCGGGCTTGCACTGTAACTATCCACCTGCCCCTTCCTGCATCACATGACTTGTCACATGGAACATGAAACAAGACTCAAACCCCATGCCCTCTACACCTCCCAAAGCCTGCGGTAAAGCAGCCCTGTGGTTGCCTGCTGCTAGCAGCCCAAAGAGTAGCCAGGAGCCTCTGAGAAACGGCTCACAAAACCTTACTCCCAAAGCAGCAACAAACCCTGGGCTTACTCTCCAAATCTCATTTCAGGGCACCTTAAGAGCAATTCTTTGTTATGAATGCAAATACCACTGGAGCTACAAAGACAGATATAATCATGTGAAATTCTGGTTGTGCAAGGGCGTTCATTTGCTAATGAATAAGCTAAAAGCCCTTTCAAAAATGACCCCTGCCCATTTGGACAACAGGCTTTGTTCATTGTGTTTAATGCTCCATTCCTCTTTGCCACTTGCCAGGTGAAAAAGAATAGAAACCAAAGAACAGGAAGCTCTTTAGTTTCTGTTAGAAATGGCTCTTGGTTACCTCTGACACCCTGTTCAAGCCTTTTATTCCATTATTTCCAGCCTCCTATATCTGTTCTTCTTCCCATCAGTTTCAATTTTTCATCCCCATGTCTCTGCAGCTAACAGGCTGACATGTAGTTTGGTGAGAGCCTCAGACGTCTGCCCAGGTGTCTGCCAACACTGGCAGTGATGGTCGACTCCATTATACAAGGAAGCATGTCTAACCCAGAGGCAACTCGAAAATCTCTGTTGGGTGCTAGTACAAACATTTTTGTTTTCCAACACTTCTGAACCACACAGTTTACAATTTGTGGGATTGCATCCTCTCAATCCTGGGAAATACTTGTTTTCATTTACAAGCATAAAATAACATTAATTGCCACTTCCATAGTATTTATATGTTACAAATTCTAAGTACTTTACATACATTGCTTCACTTAATCCGCACAATTTCTCTAAGAGACCGTTTACATTTTGTAGACCAGGAAACTGAGTTAAAGAAGTGAGATAGGTTGCCTCCCTCTACCTGATGCCAAAGCGTGTCTGTTTTCCTTGCCTGCCATGTTTAGCTTGAGAAAGGTGCATGCATGACAGATCCGTTTCTTATCTCATAGAATTTTATAAATTTTGTACCTTCCTGTTTGACTCCAGAAGTCAATTCATTAATAACACTGCAAGCAAAGACTTGCAAGAGACCACAGGATTTGTACTCTTAACAAACTCTTACCATAGGGTTCATAGGTCAAACTGACCTGTGAATCATGTGTAGAGCACCCCTCACATTGGTCATTGTGTCTGAAATTTCTAATGCTAGGGAACCCAGCCCTCTGAAGAAGCAGCAGCACATTTTGCAAGCAGTGTTGTGTTTGATAAAAATCTTTCCCCTTGGAACTGCCATTCATTCACCCTAATTCTGCTGTCTGCAAAAAACAAGATTCTGTGCTCAGCATCCCCTGAGCCTTGCTTTACCAGGTGAATTGCTTCATAGGCAGGCTCACTCCCACTCATCTACTCTTGCTTGAAGAGACTCCACTTTGTCAAGTACCCTCACTATGTGGGACACCAAAGGCTGTACCCAGAGCTCAAACTAACTTTTACCAATCGAAACTCTATCCTATCTCTTGGACCTGAGATTATCATACTAAGTGAAATAAGTCGGACAAAGACACATATCACGTGATATCACTTATATGTGGAATCTAAAAATTATGAAAATGATCTTACATATAAAACCGAAACAGACTCAGACATAGAAAACAAACTTATAGTTACCAAAGAGGGAAAAGAGCAGGAGGGATAAATTGGGAATTTGGGATTAACATTTACACACTACTGTATGTAAAATAATCAACAAGGACCTACTGTATAGCACAGGGAACTCAATATTTTGTAATAACCTATAAGGGAAAAGAATCTGAAAAAATAGATATGTATGTATAACTGAATCATTTTGCTGTACACCTGAAATTAACACAATATTGTAGTTCAACTGTACTTGAAAATTTAATTTATTTTTTAAAAATTCTATGTTTGATCAGGGTGCTACACATCTTTTTAATTATTTATTTTTAATTGAAGGATAATTGCTTTATAATTTGGTTTGATTTATGCCATACATCAACATGAATTAGCCATAGTGGACATATGTCCCCTCCCTCTTGAACCTACCTCCCACCTCCCACCTTTCCCACCCTTTCTAGGTTGTTACAAAGCCCCAGTTTGTGTTCTCTAAGTCATACAGCAAATTTCCATTTGCTATGTGTTTTACACATGGTACTATATATGCTTCCATGCTACTTTTTCCATTCATCTCACCCTCTCCTTCCTCCTCCTGCCCTTATCCATAAGTCTGTTCTCTAAGTCTGCATCTCCATTGCTGCCCTGCAAATAGGTTCATCAGTACTATCTTTTTAGATTCCATATATATGCATTAATATACAATATTTCTCTTTTTGATTAATTTTACTCTGTATAATAGGCTCTGGGTTCATCCACTTCATTAGAACTGACTCAAATGCATTCCTTCTTATGGCTGAGTAGTATTCCATTGTATAAATGTACCACAGCTTCTTCATCCATTCATCGGTCAGTGGACATCTAGGATGCTTCCATGTCCTAGCTATTGTAAACATGTCGCAACATTGATGTACATGTGTCTTTTTCAGTTTTGGTTTCCTCAGGGTATATGCCTAGAAGTGGTGCTGCTGGATTGTTCACTTCAGTCAGGTCTGAAAATTTGCGACCCCATGAACCACAGCACGCCAGGCCTCCCTGTCCATAACCAACTCCCAGAGTCCACATGACCCATGTCTGTAGGGTTGGTGATGCCATCCAACCATCTCATCCTCTCACCCCTTCTCCTCCTGCCTTCAATCTTTCCCAGCATCAGGGTCTTTTCAAATAAGTCAGCTCTTTGCATCAGGTGGCCAAAGTATTGGAATTTCAGCTTCAACATCAGTCCTTCCAATGAACACCCAGGACTGATTTCCTTTAGGATGGACTGATTGGATCTCCTTGCAGTCCAAGGGACTCTCAAGAGTCTTCTTCAACACCACAGTTCAAAAGCATCAATTCTTCTGCGCTCAGCCTTCTTCACAGTCCAACTCTCACATCCATACATGAACACTGGAAAAACCATAGCCTTGACTAGACAGACCTTGTCAGCAAAGTAATGTGTCTGCTTTTTAATATGCTGTCTAGGTGATCATAACTTTTCCTTCCAAGGAGTAGGCATCATTTAATTTCAAGGCTGCAATCACCACCTGCAGTGATTTTGGAGCCCAGAAAAATAATGTCAGCCACCCCTTCCACTGCTTCCCCATCTATTTGCCATGAAGTGATGGGACCAGATGCCATGATCTTAGTTTTCTGAATGTTGAGCTGTAAGCCAACTTTTTCACTCTCCTCTTTCACCTTCATCAAGAGGCTTTTTTAGTTCTTCTTCACTTTCTGCCATGAGGGTTTTGTCATCTGCATATCTAAGGTTATTGATATTTCTCCTGGCAATCTTGATTCCAGCTTGTGCTTCTTCCAGCCCAGCATTTCTCATGATTTACTCTGCATATAAGTTAAATAAGCAGGGTGACAATGTACAGCTCTGACATACTCCTTTTCCTATTTGGAACTATTCTGTTGTTCCATGTCCAATTCTAACTGTTGTTTCCTGACCTGCCTACAGGTTTCTCAAGAGGCAGGTCAGGATGTCTGGTATTCCCATCTCTTGAAGAATTTTCCACAGTTTCTTGTGATCCATACAGTCAAAGGCTTTCACATAGTCAATAAAGCAGAAATAGATGTTTTTCTGAAACTCTCTTGCTTTTCCAATGATCCAGCGGATGTTGGCAATTTCATCTCTGATTCCTCTGCCTTTTTTAAAATGAGCTTGAACATCTGGAAGTTCACGGTTCACATACTGCTGAAGCCTGGCTTGGAGAATTTTGAGCATTACTTTACTAGCGTGTGAGATGAGTGCACTTGTGCAGTAGTTTGAGCATTCTTTGACATTGTTTTCTTTGGGATTGGAATGAAAACTGACCTTTTCCAGTCCTGTGGCCACTAATGAGTTCTCCAAATTTGCTGGCATATTGAGTGGAGCACTTTTACAGCATCATCTTTCAGGATTTGAAATAGCTCAACTGGAATTCCATCACCTCCACTAGCTTTGTTTGTAGTGATGCTTTCAAGGCCCACTTGACTTCACATTCCAAGATGTCTGGCTCTATGTGAGTGATCACACCATCATGGTTATCTGGATCATGAAGATCTTTTTTGTACAGTTCTGTGTATTCTTGCCACCTCTTCTTAATATCTTCTGCTTCTGTTAGGTCCATACCATTTCTGTCCTTTATTGTGCCCATCTTTGCAGGAAATGTTCTCTTGGTATCTCTAATTTTCTTGAAGAGCTCTCTAGTCTTTCCCATTCTGTTCTTTTCCTCTATTTCTTTGCATTGATCACTGAGGAAGGCTTTTTTATCTCTCCTTGCTATTCTTTGGAACTCTGCATTCAAATGAGTATATTTCCTTTTCTTCTTTGCTTTTCACTTCCCTTCTTTTCACAGCAATTTGTAAGACCTCTTCGGACAGCCATTTTGCCTTTTTGCATTTCTTTTTCTTAGGGATGGTCTTGATCCCTGTCTCCTGTACAATGTCAGGAAGCTCCATTCATAGTTCATCAGGCACTCTGTCCATCAGATCTAGTCTCTGAAATCTATTTCTCACTTCCACTGTATAATCATAAGGGATTTGATTTAGGTCATACCTGAATGGTCTAGCAGTTTTCCCTACTTTCTTCAATTAGAGTCTGAATTTGGCAATAAGGAGTTCATGATCTGAGCCACAGTCAGCTCCCGGTCTTGTTTTTGCTGACTGTATAGAGCTTTTCCATCTTTGGCTGCAACGAATAAAATCAATCTGGTTTTGGTGTCAACTATCTGGTGATGTCCATATGTAGAGTCTTCTCTTGTGTTGTTGGAAGAGGGTGTTTGCTATGACCAGTGCATTCTCTTGGCAGAACTGTTATTAGCCTTTGCCCTGCTTCATTCTGTACTCCAAGGCCAAATTTGCCTGTTACTCCAGTTATTTCTTGACTTCCTACTTTTGCATTCCAGTTCCCTATAATGAATCTCCATACTGTCTTCCATAGTGGCTATATCAGTTTACATTCCCACCAGCAAGCAGTACAAGAGGGTTTCCTTTTCTCCACATCTCTGTAGAACTTGCTATTTGTGGATTTTTTGATGATGGTCCTTCTGATTGGTGTGAGGTGATACCTTGTTGTAGTTTTGATTTGCATTTCCCTAATAATGAGCAGTGTTGAGAACTTTTTCATGTGTTTATTAACCATCTGTATGTCTTCTTTGGAGAAATGTCTGTTTAGGTATTTTTCCCACTTTTTGATTGAGTTGTTTGTTTTTCTGGTATTGAGTTGTATGAGTTGCTTATATATTTTGGAAATTAATCCGTTGCCAGTTGTTTTATTTGCTATTATTTTGTCCCATCCTAAGGGCTGTCTTTTCACCTTGTTTATAGTTTCCTTTGCTGCACTAAAGCTTTTAAGTTTAAGTAGGTCCCACTTGTTTATTTTTATTTCCATCATTCTAGGAGGTGGGTCATAGAGGATCTTGTTATGATTTATGTCATACTGTGTTCTGCCTACATTTTCTTCTGAGAGTTTTATGTTTCTGATCTTACATTTAGGTCTTTAATCCATTTTGAGTTTATCTTTGTGTATGGTATTAGGAAGTGTTCTAATTTCATTCTTTTACACGTAGTTTTCCAGTTCTCCCAGGGCCATTTATTGAAAAGACTATCTTTTTCCCATTGTATATTCTTGCCTCCTTTTTCAAAGATAACTTGCCCATAGAGTCATGGGTTTATCTCTGGGCTTTCTATTTTGTTCCGCTGGTCTATATTTCTGCTTTCGTGCCAGTACCATACTGCCTTGATGACTGTAGCTTTGTAGTATAGTCTAAAATCAGGGATCAAGTTGATTCCTGCAGCTCCATTCTTCTTTCTCAAGATTGCTTTGGCTATTCAAGGTCTTTTGTGTTTCCAAAATTGTGAATTTTTTTGTTCTAGTTCTATGAAAAATGCCATTGGTAACTTGATAAGGATTGCATTGAAACTGTAGATTGCATTTGATAGTATAGTCATTTTCACAATGTTGATTCTTCCAACCCAGGAGCATGGACATCTCTCCATTAGTTTATGTCATCTCTGATTTCTTGCATCATTGTCTTGTAGTTTCTGTATACAGCTCTTTTGTCTCCTTAGGTAGATTTGTTCATAGGTATTTTATTCTTTTTGTTGCAATGTTAAATGGGACATATTCCTTAATTTCTCTTTCTTATTTTTCATTGTTAGTATATAGGAATGCAAGTGATTTCTGTGTACTGAAGGATACTGTTTTGTATCCTGTGACTTTACTAAATTCCCTGATTAGTTCTTGTAGTTTTCTGATGGTATCTTTAGGGTTTTCTATGTATAGTATCATGTTAGCTGCAAATATAGTTTTACTTCTTCCTTTCCAATCTGGATTCCCTTTCTTTCTTTTCATTCTCTGATTTCCATAGCTAGGACTTCCAAAACTATGTTGAATAATAGTGGCAAGAGTGGGTACCCTTGACTTGTTCCTAATCTTAGAGGGAATGCTTTCAGTTTCTCACCTTTGAGAATATTGTTTGCTGTGGGTTTGTTGTCTTGGCCTTTATTATGTTAAGGTAGGTTCCTTCTATGCCCATTTTTTTTTAAAGAGTTTTTATCATAAATGGGTGATGAATTTTATCAAAAGCTTTCTTTGCATCTATTGAGATTATCAGATGGTTTTATCTTTCAATTTGCTAATATAGTATATCACATTGATTGATTTGTATGTATTGAAGAATCCTTGCATCCCTGGAATAAACTCAACTTGATCATAGTGTGTGATCTTTTTTTTTTTTTAATGAACTCCCAATCCCGACCCCCACCTCCCCTCTCCCGCCCCACACCCTCTCTCTGGATTATCCCCGTGCATCAGTCCCAAGCATCCTGCATCCTGCATCAAACCTGGACTGGCGATTCATTTCACTTATGATATCACGTGTGTGATCTTTTTAATGTGTTGTTGATTTCTGTTTGCTGGAATTTTGTTGAGGATTTTTGCATCTATTTTCATAAGTGATATTGGCCTATAATTTTGTTTTTTTGTGATAGCTTTATTTGGTTTTGGTATCAGGGTGATGGTGGCCTCATAGAATGAGTTTGGAAGTGTTCCTTCATCTGCAGTTTTTTGGAAGAGTTTCAGAAGGATAGGCGTTTGTTCTTCTCTAAATGTTTGCTAGAATTCACCTGTGCTGCACTCTTTCATTGCAGCCTCAGGCTGAATATGTTCTTTGGCAGCTATATGGAATCTTCAACTAATATTACCTGTAATTCAACAAGTGATGTGAGTGGGGACATTTCAGCCACTCTTCACCAGCCTGGACTATGAGATCCAGGACAATGAGGTCTCTAGCTCATCTGTACACAGTTTCACTTCAATGAAAATTTATCGTGGCAAATACTTTATCCAAACTTGCATGGTGATTTTCTTTCTCTTCCTTACAAAGGATACTTTCTTTTCTTTTGTATCTGCAGAATGAGATGTTTGATTGGTTTTTTTAAGTTTTGATCCAGTGACAGTTAATCAATTTCTAAAGAGGCAAGAGAAGAGTCAAACTCCTCACAGGCAGAATTGACACATAATCCCACCTCAATCAATTCCTCATGACACAACCCCAGGATCTTTCTAATCGACAATTATGTTTGACTGCAAAATGGAAAGTTACTCTATTTCAACTCAAGAATGACCAAAATAGACTGGTGAATGGGAGCTGATAATATGCTGCTATCCCTTAAAATTCCCTGGTTCTAAGTTTAATTGCTTATTTCCTTATTCTTTATTAAAATATTTTAATTACTATTTAATTTTGTCATGGTTCTTAGGAATTTTTGTTTGCTAGTTTTACAATAAAAAAGTGAAAGGAAAATGTCAAGTATACTTTTAGAGAAATATTTTAAAGTACAGTTTTTGGAGATCAGTGAACAGGCTAGAAGCCCCCTCCAAAAAAAAATAATGATGATTCTGGACTAAGCTATCCCTCCCCACCTTATTCTTCTGAGTCAGTGTGTACAGACAAAGAAACCTGAGTTATTCTCAAATGAACCCAGTCTTCTCACTTTACAAATGACAAAAGATAATGTACAGATAAGTTTAAATGACTTCTCAAGTTCACAAGGACAATGGCAGCTCCTAGCACACAGCTCTCTTTTTCCAAACCACTGATCCAGAATATTCTTATTGGAATTCAGAGAGGTAAGAGATTGCTCTAGTGTAGGGTTTTGGGGGAAGACATCACAGAGGAATCGAAACTGAAAAGATGGAAGTTTGGGGGTTTGTTTGTTTGTTTACACCACAACATCTTTATTCATTCATCTGTTTCAATACAAATTGTTTCCATATCTTAACTATTAAAAATAGTGCTGCAATGAACATGGGGGTACACATATCTTTTCAAGTTAGTGTTTTCATTTCCTTTAGATAAATGCCCAGATGTGAAATTGCTGAATTATAGAATAGTTCTGGGCTTCCCTGGTATCTCATCTGGTAAAGAATCTACCTGCAATGCAGAAGACCCTGGTTCGATTCCTGGGTCAGGAAGATCCCCTGGAGAGGAGGGCATGGCAACCCACTCCAGTATTCTTGCCTGGAAAATCCCCATGGACAGAGGAGCCTGGGAGGCTACAGTCCATGGGGTCACAAAGAGTCAAACATGACTAAGCACAGCACATAATGGTTCTATTTTTAATTTTTTTAAGGAAACTTCATGCAGTTTTATAGTGGATGCATCAATCTACATTTCCACTAGTAGTTCCCTCTTCCCCACATCCTCACCAGCACTTGTTATTTCTTGCCTTTTGATAATAGCCATTCTAACAAGTGTGTTTTTATTTTCATTTCACTGAGTAAGTGATTCTGAACACCTTTCCACATTAGCCATCTGTATGTCTTCTCTGAAAAAAATATCTGTTCAGATTCTCTGCCTATTTTTTAATTGATTATTTGATTTTTGCTATTGAGTTGTTGAGTTAATTTTTTATACAATTTTTTTTAATTGGAGGATAATTGCTTTACAATGCTGTGTTGGTTTCTGCCATACAACAATGTGAATCAGCCTTAAGTAGACATATATCCTCTCCCTCTTGAGCCTCCCTTTCACACCCTCATCCAACCCCTCTCTGTCTGGAGCACCAGGGTGAGCTCCCTGTGTTATACAAGTTCCCACTATCTATTTTACACATGGTAATGTATGTATTTCAATGCTAACCTCCCAGTTCGTCCCACCCTCTTCTTCCCCCTGCTGTGTCCACAAGTCCATTCCATATATTTTTGTCTCTAGTCCTGCCCTGCAAATAGGTTCATCAGTACCATTTTTTGAGATTCCATATATATGCATTAATATATGATTTTTTTTCTGACTTGCTTCATTCTGTATAACAGGATCTAGGTTCATCTGTCTCTGTTCAACCTACTCAAATTCATTCCTTTTTATGGCTGAGTAATATCCCATTGTATATATGTACTACAACTTCTTTATCCACTCATCTCTCGATGGACATCTAGGTTGGATGGAAGCTTTTTTAAGAAAATCCTACTTTTTCACTAAAATAACACATGCTAGCAATAGAAGATATGGTAAATGCTAAAAAGTGCAAGGAAAGGTTTTAGGGCAAATTCCTCATAATTCAAACCCATGAACTGTAGGTGCATTTCTCTAGTCTTATTTTTTTTTCCCCTCACACATTACTTGCTGTTTTCTATCATTGTGACCATACTACATAACAAGGAACATTATAACTCAGGGCCTATCCCATGTTGTAATAAATTCTTCATAAGTACTGTTTTAATTGCTGTATAACAGTCCATTTTTGCAATAGTCTTCTTAACCTTGCTCTTATTTTTGAATAATTAGGTAGAAAAGAAAGACTTAAATAGAGAGGAAAAGCATCTAGGAGAGAATATGTATATACAGAAATTAAAACACCAGCATACTCACAGAAGTGTATTTGAGCTTTGAGGCTGTGGGTGATTTTTGTTTCATTCTTATATTTTTATCAAATGTACAAAAACGCTTGTAAGCACACCTACTTTTACTGAACATTTACCATGTGCTTTAAGCCACAGATACATTTTCTCATTTGGTCCTTATAGTGACTAACTAAGACCACTAGTCTATGTTCATTTTAAGGATAAGGAAGATGAGACCTGGAGATATTACACGACTTGTGGAAGGTCGGCTATAGAGCCAGAATTTGTTTCTAAGTCAACATTATGAGACAGCTTCCATTCTTAACCACCATACTGCATCTCCCAGGTTTGTAGTAAAATGCCGTTGTTATCATCAGAAAACTATTTTTAAAATGGATTGCAAACAATAGCTCGTTTCTGGTGTAAGCATATAATTTATTACCTGTAGCGTATAAAGAGTAATCTACCAGCATCCCAGAACAGCTGACAAAATCATCAATACATAAAATCCCCTCAGTCATGTCTAAAATATTTAAAATTCAAACGTGTTTCAGGTTTCTCTGAAATTGATTAGGAATGAAAAAAAGCAGCAGTGTTAATTGCAGTTAGGAGAATGAAGTCTGGATTCTGAGACTGGATGAAAATTGATTGTGCTAAAAGTAGTCTTCTGTAATTAAATGAAACTGTGTGGTGCACTTTAATTAGTCAGCAGAACTTATTCTAAGTGGTAAGTCAGTCCTGGTGTACCTCATTAAATTAGGGCCTGACAGCCCCACCTCAACTGAGGTTCTCTTTCCACAGCAATTTTATGCATCTGCTGCTCTAATTTGAAACTGCAGGAAAGGTGACTTTTGTAATTTAGAAGTACACCTTACAAAATCTTCCTCATTCTTTCATTCAAAAGACTTTTAATAGCTTTAGATGCCAAGGAGTCTCACTAGGGGAACTTAACTGCCTTAGAAAATACTTGAAGTCATAGGCACTTCTCACCACCCATCAGGGGGCTCAGGAGAGTCAGTAAACATTATAAAATTCACTTGGTAGATTCCTGTTTGTTTCTATTCAGACAAGCTGAACCTGCATCTTTAAAAGCCTATTCAGAAAATGAGTCCCTTCAGCATGAAAATGAAACCTTCAGTGCAGGTTTCATGGTACTTTAAAAAGGAAAGATAATTTTTATCATTTTTTAACCTTTCTTAAATTATAAAAGCAATGCATACTCATAGAAAATTCAGGAAGTACAAAAGAGCATAAAGAAGCAGGAAAAACATCACCCATCAGCCCTTCATTCAAAGACAGTTTACTCTTTTTTTTAATTTTTAATTAGAGGATAATCGCTTTACAAAGTTGTGTTGGTCTCTGCCATACAACAGAGTGAATCAGTCATAAGTAGACATATGTCACCTCTCCCTACTCCCTGCTCCATCTACCTCTCTGGGTTGTCATAGAGCACCAGGCTGAGCTTCCCGTGTTATACAGCAACTTCCCACTAGCCGTCTATTTTACATGTGGTAATGTACATGTTTCAATGCTATTCTCTCGGTTTGTCCCACCATCTCCTTCCCCTGTTGCGTCTACAAGTCTGTTCTCTATGTCTGCATCTCTATTCCTGCCCCGCAGATAGGTCCATCAGCACCATTGGTCTACATTCTGTATATATGCATTAATATACAATATTTGTTTTTCTGACTTCACTCTGTGTAACAGGGTCTAGGTTCATCCACCTCTCTAGAACTGACTCAAATGTGTTCCTTTTTATGGCTGAGTAATATTCCAGTGTGTGTGTGTGTGTGTGTGTGTGTAAAATATCACAGCTTCTTTATCCATTCATCTGTTGATAGACATCTAGGTTGCTTCCATTTCCTGGCTATTGTAAATAGTGCTGCAGTGAACACTGGGATACATATGTCTTTGAATTGTAATTTTCTCATGGTATATGCCAAGTAATGGAATTGCTGGGTCATTTGGTACTTTGGGGGGCTTTCCTGATGGCTCAGATGGTAAAGAATCTGCCCACAATGCAGGAGACCAGGTTTGATTCCTGGGTCGGGAAGATCCCTTGGAGAAGGGCATGGCAACCCACTGCAGTATTCTTGCCTGGAGAATCCCATGGACAGAAGACCTGGTGGGCTAAAGTCCATAAGGTCACACAGAGTTGGACATGACTGAAGTGACTTAGCATGCATGCATTGCTGGTTTTATTCCTAGTTTTTTAAGGAATCTCCATACTGTTCTCCATAGTGGCTGTACCAATCTACATTTCCATCAATAGTGCAAGAGGGTTCCCTTTTCTCCATACTGTCTCCAGCATGTATTGTTCATAGATTTTGTTTTTGCTGATGGTCATTTTGACCAATGTGAGGTGACACCTCATTGTAATTTTGATTTGCATTCTCTAATAATGAGTGATGCTGCGCATTTTTCATGTGTTTATTGGCCATCTGTATGAAAGACAGATTACTTTTAACATGGCAGGATATTTCCTTCTAGTCTTTTATCTAGCTGTTACATAGCTGAGATCATTCTGTTTGCACAATTTGGTGTTCTACCAGAAAGGCTCATTGAAGAGACATTTTGAATTTTATTCCTAACCTTAACCTGGATAACTGGTGGCCATTCCGTGGACTTCTAGCATATCAGATATACATTACCAAGATGCCTGCTGCCCTGAGCCTTTGTTGAGGGGAAAACCTCTTCTGATGGGACAGAACCCATATCTGTAGTAGAAATGAGTATTCTGGACATAGTAAAGAAGTGCTATTTACTTAGTAGCCTGGGATTAATCACACTGGGTTGTCCCTTTTTCCCTGCATGTTTATATTCAGAAGAAATACACCTATAATTATCATTTAGAGCAACTTTGAAGACGAGGTCTTACCCGTGAACAACCACCACCCAGGAATGAGGGTGGAGTAGAGGGTGAGACTGGGAGGATTAAAAGATGAAGAGCAACCTTTGATGGGATGTCAGCAAGTCATAGATTTAGAATCATAGAAACTGAGATTTGCAGAGAAATTGGATCTCAGTTCCAAACTCTGATGTTCAAGCAGTACCCATTTCACTGTTTTCTTTAAGGAAAATAGTGGTTTCCAAGCAGGTCACTTAGTCTCAGCAAGCAACAATGCTTGCTGCTGCTACTGCTAGTCGCTTCAGTCGTGTCCAGCTCTATGTGACCCCATAGACGGCAGCCCACCAGGCTCCCACATCCCTGGGATTCTCCAGGCAAGAACACTGGAGTGGGTTGTCATTTCCTTCTCCAATGCATGAAAGTGAAAAGTGAAAGTGAAGTTGCTCAGTCATATCTGACTCTTCGCAACCCCATGGACTGCAGCCTACCAGGCTCCTCCATCCATGGGATTTTCCAGGCAAGAGTTCTGGAGTAGGGTGCCATTACTTTCTCCGATGGAATGCTTGTGTGGTGCCAAAAAACAAGGACAGAGTCTCCACCTTCTTGTCTATCATGCTAACTGCTAAAGCCAACCAAGCCCCAAAGGGTAGATGCAAGTCCAGTTTGTATCTCTTTCTCTGTCCTGTGGGGATCTGAGTTCCTAGCACACGCTGTCTCATTCTCTTGGCGGTCAGGCCAGTTTGCCAGGGAAATCCTTAAAAGCTAAGCATCATTTCCCACTTATCTTAGAACCCACCACCTTCCTTCTCATTTCCTGTCCCTGGAAATCTCCCCTCCTCTCTTAAGGTCTTTAAGATGCTTGTCCCCTTTTCCTCCCTCCAGAACACCTCAAGAACTCTTTGCTGCTGCTAAGTCACTTCAGTCGTGTCCGACTCTGTGCAACCCCATAGATGGCAGCCCACCAGGCTCCCCCACCCCTGGGATTCTCCAGGCAAGAATACTGGAGTGGGCTGCCATTTCCTTCTCCAATGTATGAAAGTGAAAAGTGAAAGTGAAGTCGCTCAGTCATGTCCAACTCTTGGCGAGCCCATAGACTGTAGCCTACCAGGCTCCTCTGTCCATGGGATTTTCCAGGCAAGAGTACTGGAGTGGGGTGCCATTGCTTTAGGCTTAGTAAAATAGAAGCCAACCAGGGACGGATCTTGCAGAAAATGTCTGCTTCAGTCCCCTGAAGTAAGGGAGAGCAAATGGCCTGGTTTCCCCTTGGGAAGACAGACAGGAAAGTTATAAAGAGGAAAATACCGTGTTATTTTTCAAAAATCATCCTGCTATAGAACACCTTGAAGATTCAGTCGCATTCACACCCAAAGCTAGTCTCCTTCATTCTTTAGCACCAGGAGGACACCTTTGCCATAATGTGATGAGTACAGGCCTAGAAACCAGACTGTGGTTCAGAACCTGTGTAATCCTAGCTTTCTGACCATAACCCTCTAGGCTGAGTTTTCTCCTAGCACAGAGCTTGGCACAGAGTAGGATAAACCAGTGTTGCTTTCTGTGCCTATGGCCAGCTGCTTCCCAAGCCACTGCCCAGCCAGTCCCAAAGGAGCTACTCTAATTCTTCATTGTTGTTGTTCAGTGACTCAGTCCTGTCTGCCTTGTTGTGACTCGTGGACTACAGAATACCAGGCTTGCCTGTCCTTCACTATCTCCTGGAGTTTGCTCAAACTCATAAAAACCATCTCATCCTCCGTCACCCTCTTCTCTTGCCCTCAGTCTTTCCCAGCATCAGGGTCTTTTCCAGTGAGTCGGATGACCGAATAGGGTGGCCAAAGTATTAGAGCTTCAGCAACAGTTTTTCCAATGAATATTCAGGGTTGATTTTCTTTAGGATTCACTGGTTTGATCTCCTTGCAGTCCAAGGGACTCTCAAGAGTCTTCTCCAACACCACAGTTCAAAAGCATTAGTTCTTCGGCCCTCAGCCTTGTTTATGGTCCAATTCTCACATCCATACATGACTACTGGAAAAACCATAGCTTTGACTATACAGACCTTTGTCAGCAGAGTGACGTCTCTGTTTTTTAATACAGTGTCTAGGTTTGTCATTGCTTTTCTCCCAAGGAGCAAGCATCTTTTAATTTCATGGCTGCAGTCACCATCTGCAGTGATTTTGGAGCCCAAGAAAATAGTCTGTCACTGTTTCCATTGTTTCCCCATTTATTTGCTGTGAAGTGATGGGACTGGATGCCATGATCTTTATTTTTTGAATGTTGAGTTTTAAAGCCAGTTTTTTCACTCTCCTATTTCACCTTCATCAAGAGGCTCTTTAGTTCCTCTTTACTTCTGCCACTAACGTATCATCTGCATATCTGAGGTTATTGATATTTCTTCTACCAGTCTTGAGTCCAGCTTGTGGTTCATCCAGACTGGCATTTAGCATGATGCATTCTGCATAGAATTTAAATAAGCAGACTGACAACATACAGCTTTGACTTACTCCTTTCCTGATTTTGAACCAGTCCAGTATTCCATGTCCAGTTCTAATTGTTGCTTCTTGACCTGCTTACAGGTTTCTCAGGAGGTAGGTAAGGTGATCTGGTAGTCCCATCTCTTTAATTTTCCAGTTTGTTGTGATCCACACTAAGGGTTTAGTGTGGTCAATGAAGCAGAATTTGATGTTTTTCTGGAATTCTCTTGCTTTTTTCTATGATCCAACAGGTGTTGGCAATTTGATCTCTGGTTCCTCTGCTTCTTCAAAACCCAGCTTATACATCTGAAATACTTGGTTCACGCACTGCTGAAGCCAAGCTTGAAGGATTTTTAAATTAGCTTGAAGGACTTTTAAGCCAGCATGTGAAATGAGAAAAATTATGTGGTAGTTTGAACATTCTTCGGCATTGTCCTTCTTTGGGATTGGAATGAAAGCTGACCTTTTCCAGTCCTGTGGCCATTGCTGAGTTTTCCAAATTAGCTGGCATATTGAGTGCAGCACTTTAACATCATCATCTTTTAAGATTTGAAATAGCTCAGCTGAAATTCCATCACCTCCACTAGCTTTGTTTGTAGTGATGCTTCCTAAGGCCCACTTGACTTCACACTTCAGGATATCTGGCTCTGGGTGACTGGCCACACCATCATGACTGTCCAGGTCATTAAGACCTTTTTTGTATAGTTCTTCTGTGTATTCTTGCCAGTTCTTCCTAATATCTTCTGCTTCTGTTAGGTCCTTACTTTTTCTGTCCTTTATTGTGCCCATCTTTCCATGAAGTGTTCCCTTAGTATGATCTTCTTGAAGAGATCTCTAATCTTTCCCATTCTATTGTTTTCCTCTATTTCTTGGCATTGTTCACTTAGAAAGGCTTTTTATCTCTCCTTGCTATTCTCTGGAACTCTGCAATCAGTTGGGTATATTTTTCCCTTTCTCCTTTGCGTTTCACTTCTCTCGTTTTCTCAGGTATTTGTAAAACCTCCTCAGACAACCATTTTGCCTCCTTGCATTTCTTTTTCTTGGGGATGGTTTTACTCACTGCCTCCTGTACAGTATCACAAACCTCCATCCATAGTTCTTCAGGCACTGTATCAGATCTAATCTCTTGAATCTATTTGTCACTTCCACTGTAGAATCATAAGGGATTTAATTAGGTCATACCTGAATAGGCCTCATGGTTTCCCCTACTTTCTTCAGTTTAAGTCTGAATTTTGTAATAAGGAGCTCATCACCTGAGCCACAGTCAGCTCCTGGTCTTATTTTTGCTGACTGTATAGAGCTTCTCCATCTTTGGCTGCAAAGAATATAATCAGTCTGATTTCAGTATTGACCATCTAGTAATGGTCACGAGAATCGTCTCTTGTGTTCTTGGAAGAGTTTGCTATGACTAGCACATTCTCTTGGCAAAACTCTGTTAGCCTTTGCCTTGCTTCATTTTGTACTCTAAGGCCAAACTTGCCTGTTACTCCAGGTATCTCTTGACTTCCTACTTCTGCATTCCAATCTCATTGCCTAGCAGCAACTCTAGGAGAGACTGCCCTTCTCAAAATGTGTGTCAGGTACCTACACTTGAAACTATTCAAATAATGGATTTTTAGCTGAATTTGGTTTTATATGATCCTGGTTCTTCAGGTGGTAACTATGTTTCTCCCAGAGAAAAATCACAGCTATTACTCTTTGACACCTTGAGTGCTGAGTGCCCTCCAGAAGCTCTTCAACCATGAGTGTCATTGGATGTGGCCAATTTGAACACTTTATTCCTCCCCAGAAGTCATTTTTATCTGTGAGAAAAACTGTCTCTTGGAAATAAAACAAGTGATACAGCATGTTCTTAAATCCATCTGTCTTCATTTCTCCTGTCTTCTAGTCAGATACAGAGTTTTGGGATAAAATGCAACAGAATGGGAAGAAATGGCCCGGAGGAACTGGATATCGGAGAACCAGGAAGCCCAGAACCAGGTTACAATCTCAGCCAGTGAGAAGGTGACCATTTCTCTTCTTTCAAATGTTGGCCAGTTTTCTCATCCTCTTTGACTCATATTTTTTATAAATTAGTTGATAACTATTTTGTGGGGGAAAAAATTCCAAAAATTCAATCGACTGTTTAGTATCAATCTAACCTGGGAGACATTCTAGTAGATGGAAACTGTAATCATGCAATGTGTGAAGGGAGCAAGTCTGGGATGGAACATCCTTATTTTTTATCAGTGTCCAGTCAGTTTGGCAGCCAACCAGAGCTTGGCCAGTCACTGAACTAACATTGAGGGTTAGTTAGAACAAGAGCTGGGCTAATTCCACAATGCTCGAACCACGTCGATAAGCTGACAAAAGTGATATTAATGGGCAGGAGGTTGAAAGGGGGGCTTCAGGCTTTATATCTCGGGTAGTCTTTATGCTGCTAGCAAAGAATTCAGTGGAAAAGATACACTTCACACAGCTGGGTCAAGTACCAAGGGGATTCCTCAGAGCCCCAGAAAATATGTGAGTACAGTCCACAGCCAGCTAAATTCCCCCATGAAGCCCCAGTTGCTCTAGGATTTATGCTTTTAAAAATGCCTGAAAAAAAGAAAACACTGAGAAATCAGTTTAAGTGACTTGAAAGACAAAAAGAGATGGAAAGATAGAATTTTCTTACACAGGGGAAATATATAGAGAGGTTAATGTTATGGTTCTTTATGGTAGAAGAATTCTCAGTTCTATTCAGTTCTGAATAACTTCCATGATATTTGGTTCCATCCAACAAATTTTACTGTTTACTCGGCCCTAGATACTGAGGACCAAGATGAATAGTCTCTGATTTTAGGGGATTAGCAATCTACATAATCATTAAGATGTCTTACTCCTTCCAGTATTCTCTGTCCCACAGTAGGCAAGGCAATCTCAGAAAATCAGATCAACCATCTCATTAAAATCATTTATTTCCACAAAGAAATTGAAAGTAAGTGAGAAGAGAGAACACCGATGTACAACATTAGTCTCTGGGCTATAACCCATGCATCTGAGCTCCCCTTGCCAGGGTCCCACACCCTAACTCCACTACATAAGCTGGTCATACCCTATGGATTCTGACAAAGAGTTTTGTCTTTCTAAACACCTGGAGAGAATGAAGGTCTCCATTTGATGTATTTAAAAACCTTAGTAGCATCATCAACAGACTAGCTCGTTTCTATCTATCAAATTGGTTTTTATGATAGTCTCTGCTGCTAAGGTTGCAACAAATAATATCTCCGATACTTCTGATGAGAGTTTATCATGGCATACTTTCTCAAAACCAATTCTGCCTCATATATCAAGGGCTCAAAATAGTTCATAGCCTTTAGCATAATAAATCCTTCTAGAAGTCTATCTGAAAATAATCATATGCAGTCAAAGATTTGTGCATAAGACTTTCACCATAGCTTTATGATAACAACAATAAAAATTGAAAGTAACCTGAGTGATCATCAAGAGGATTAATTTTTAGCATAATATAAATAATTTTAATAACTAAAATTAAATGGGGCTTAAGCTACAATCTTGCTTCTATAGCCTGGACTTGTTTAACTTATATGCTCATAGAAAATACTAGAAGATTATTTGTATAATCTGTATTATTTAAAATGTTTGCAACAAAAGAAAATCTATAACTTTTAAACATGCATTCTCAATGGAGAAATACAGCCCCACAATGGGATAAAAACTGGTTTGGTAAGTAGAAAGTGAAAAAATATTCTAGATGTTACAATAGTTCATAGCCCTCCAAAGGGCCACTGTATATAAACAGATGTATAGCATGTGGTATTAACATTTCAAGAGAGTGCATGGCAGCGTTCTGCAAAAGTTTGTCCTAAAAGTTAATATTTTAAAAATCTTGTGGGTAAAAATGGCTGAAACAAAAAGAACAAAAGAAATATCAGAAGGAAAACAACTCAAAATATTAACAGTGATCATATTTAGGTTGCACATTACAGGTATCTTTTTGTTTCTTTTTATATTATTCAGCAACAAAATAATATCTAACATTTACACCATGAAAATGTACTACAGTCACAATAAGGAAAAAAATAGCAATTTAAACTTCATTGAAATTAATTAAATAAAATTACTTAAATTCAAATTCAGAAAGAACTTATTGAATGTAACAATGAAGACTTAAATCAATGGATCTGTGTTGGCCCCTCTCTGTGTTATAGGGTTATTACTTTCATACTGAAAACCCCTTCAAAGACTGGCCTGGAGCATTTGAAGAAGGCTTAAAAAGGCTGAAGGAAGGGGACCTGCCAGTCACCATCCTGTTCATGGAGGCAGCAATTCTTCAGGACCCTGGAGATGCAGAGGTATCATTTCCCTTCATCCTGCCAGGCTCAGAAAGGGTCTTCATGTGCTAACAAGGAACAGAGGGTGACAGAGAGCTCTGCTAGGTGGCATTTTCATCAAGTAAAGTTTCCCAAAGAAGTTAACCTCGCTAAGTCTGATACATGTTTGTAAGTTACCAAAAAGTACCTATTTTCTAACTACCTCTGTAGTGTCGACAGTGCCCAAAAATAAAAAGTGGGGACAAGAAATGAAAAACCAAAACTGCCAACCTGGAGGCTCAGCAGTAGTTTTCATGGGGCAGAGTATGGTTTCATCTGGGTCTAGAGCCACACCATATCCCACCCTTGATTTACTCATTTAGCATTTATTGAGCATGTATTATGTCCCAAGAATTGTGCCAGGCATGGGCTAAAGGATTGAAGAGCTGGAAAAAAATGGACCAGTTGAAAGGACAGATTTGTGATCTATCTGCAAGACAAGTAAATCAATCAGTGCAGTGTAATAAATGTGGTGTCAGAGTATGCGCAGAATGCTAGGAGAGCAGAAAGCAAAGGTTCTGACCCAGCCTTGCCCTTCAAGTGAATCCAAAGCTGAGTTGTGAAGGAGAGATAATTAAAAACTGTAAGGCGGTCCAGCTGTTGCTTAGAGGGAACGGTTCATGGGTGGCGAGAGACAGGAAACATTGGATCCATGGTAAGAGAGGAGGAGACAGGGGCAAGAGAGGAGGCACAAAGTAGTAGCCAGGAGTTGAACTTC
Source organism: Aepyceros melampus (assembly GCA_006408695.1). Lineage (NCBI taxonomy): Eukaryota > Metazoa > Chordata > Mammalia > Artiodactyla > Bovidae > Aepyceros > Aepyceros melampus. The sequence continues at coordinate 369,942 of SJXQ01006596.1, forward strand.
ATCTTAAAAGCCATGGGGAACCACTGTGGGAAGGGGACATGACCAGATTTGCATGTGACAAGCCCCTTTCTATGAGACATGAACGGTTGTTGGACATGGAGACTGGGAAACCACCAAAGAGGCTTCTGCAGCTTTATCTTGGTTCACTAAGTCTCCCACTTGCCAGGCCTATAATAAGATATTGGCAGGTATAAAGGCTTCCTTCTCAGTTTATAATTTTCAGAAAACATCTTATATAGGGATATTCCCAGAGGAACTGTAGAAATTTGTATACAGTGCTGAGAAGGCAGTGGAGAATAGTGGTTAAGCCTCTGGGATCTGCTGCCTAACCATGTGGCTCAAATTCCTGCTCTACCACTTATTAGCCGTGAGTCATGTGATCTGGAAGGCAGCTGTCTCACCACTATACCACCAGTGCAGCACAGCAAGCCATGTGATCTGGGACAAGCTGTCTAAACCCTCTAAGGTTTGGTTCCCTCACATGTAAAATGGACATCACAATTATAACCATCTCATTGGGTATTGTGAGGATTAACTAAGTTCATAGAAATTAAAGTGCTTAGTTCAGTGCCTGACATGTCAGTATTTAGTCCTTCTCATTATTATTGGTTGTACCGAGTTGGTACAGAAAGAACAAATAAACAAATTACTAGTTAAAGCCCCTAGTATCTTGTTACTCAAAATGTTTACGGTGAAATGAGATTGAATTGAGAGTTGAAATTCTGAATCAAAATATTGGAATTTTTAGATCAATCAATTTAGAAAAGAAAGTCATTGCATTAATAGGAAACTACAACCCCCTCAACAAAATAATGCCTTCATACATTTCTAAATGCTGTGTGTTTTCATACATAATATGTCATTTGTCACAACAACCCTGGGAATCTTAATGGAAAGGTATACATTATTATCCCAGATTCACAACTGAGAAAAGAGTACACTTTGTAACTAATGGACCCTAGATAAGGACCAGGACTTCTGAATCAATGGAGACCCCAAGGCTAACGTAACTGATGGTCTGTGAATGGTGAAAATGATACTACACCCAAAGGCTAGGAAGATGCCCCCAGAAAAAGATTGTTTCATCAACCTTAAGAAGCATTCTAAGATGTATGAAAGGTGAAATCAAAATAGAAGCTGCTCTGAATATATTTAAAGATGTAAAAGAGTCCCCAAAATTCTGGGAGAGAAATACTCAGTACTTTTTAATGAATTTGTATCATATGTGTAATAATAACCCATGAGGGGAAAAAAAACTGATACAATTTTTTCAGCACTTTAAGATGACACTGGGCTTCCCAGGTAGTGCTAGTGGTAAAGAACCTACCTGCCAATTCAGAAGATATGAGACCCAGGTTCGATGCTTGGGTCAGGAAGATCCCAGAAGAGGGCACGGTAACCCACTCCAATATTCTTGCCTGGGAAACCCATGGACAGAGGAGCCTGGCGGGCTACAGTCCATGGGGTCACAAAGAGTCAGACACAACTGAAGCGACTTACTGCACAGCATGCACACAAGATGACACTATATGTTTTCATAGAGTTTTGTTTTATAGCATTGATTTCAAAGGTGGGGGTGGGTTATGCAAACCTTTTAAATCCCTACAACTGATATACCCCAGGCAAATCTGAGGACAGCGTGTGTAATGAGAGGTTTGTTCATGTACATTGTGCTTGTAGTGGTGTGAGAATTACTCTTCTTAAAGGTATATAAGTAGAATTCTTTATATTAAAAACTTTCATTCCAGATGTGAAAAACATTATCTATTTGAAGATATTCTTTACATTATTGACTTTAGCAAAGGATTAGAAACAATGGAGAGCAGTAAGGGGATTAGTTGTGGGAATAATGGGATATCCATTAAACAAAGGAAATTCAAAATTATAGATTTTGAAGGGGATTTTATAAAAACATGAAAGAATTAACAATGTAATACAAAGTATAAATGTAGGCTTAAAATTATATGTATATTATATTGCATTTTATATGTGTTTTACACTTTTTAACTATGGTGAACACGTGTGACCTGGGGGGGGGGGTGCGGAGGTTCTTTCCCCTAGTTCCTAAATTTCCTGTTACCTCTTTTAGTAACTACTTGATTTTCATTTATGCAAACTACTTCTATTGTGTACATCTTGTGATTCTTTATTGTAATTTTTCTACCTCTTTTCCTGATAAATGCATACTTTTATAAATTTATCTTTTGGTTGTAAGATACCTAATATCATGAAACCTCAGAGACTCAAGAGGTTTCCATGGGCCACAGGAGAGAATAAATACTTAGAGTTTGTAACTAATGACAGTGACTCTTGACCTGGATGCCACAAAAGCATTTGAATGAAGAAATGCAGGTGATGTTGTAATGTTTCTCCCTTTACAAGACCCACATCCAAGTCAGGGTCCTCCACAGAGAGGGGATTGTCACATATAAACAAACCAGCTAAAGCACATGATTGACTCTGCTTCCTCTTGTAACGTTGACATCAGTCATTGTTTTTTCTTTTTTTGTAGGCATGGCAGTTCCTCGGGATAACCCAGGCAGAGAATGAAAATGAACAAGCAGCTATTGTCGCCCTCCAGAGGTAGATAAAACTAAGCACAAAATCACAGGCCAGTTGGACACTTGTTAAAGGACTTCTGGCTGTTTCATGTTTGTCTTTTGACCCTTAAGTACACTGTACAGAATTTGACCAAGATCAGTGCCAAGACACCAGATATTATTTACATTTAGCTCTGGAAAACAATGTATGAAGAAAAAAATGTTCCTAAATTGCAATGTTTTACCATCTACAAATTGACCTTCATTGGCACAAGAGTCTATGTCAAAAGCAGTCATAAAGTAGATTCACTGAATCAATAGTTCTTTTTAGCTTTCTAGCCTTCTGTAGCATCTGAAAGTTTTCTTCAGGAAGAACATATTCAGAATAATCTCAGCATAATGTTAACTCCAAATGTCTATGAAGAATCTGCTGAGATGTTTCATCATCCTGATCCCCTGACTAAAATTCTAGACTTCACTGGGTAGGGATAGCATCACATGATACTTGATTAGAGCCCGTATTTAAACCATGGAAAAACAGCCACTACCAAAAAGACTTTTACTTTCCCTATTCTTTATAAATAAGTAAATACACACACACATTTGTTATAGGTACTGTGAGGACTAGCTCAACTGGAATTCCATCACCTCCACTAGCTTTGTTCATAGTGATGCTTCCTGCGGCCCACTTGACTTCACACTCTGAGATTTCTGGCTCTAGGTGAGTGATCACAGCCTCGTGGTTATAGGGGTCATTAAGATCTTTTTTGTATAGTTCTTCTGTGTATTCTTGCCCTATCTTCTGCTTCTGTTAGGTCCATACCATTTCTGTCCTTTATTGTACCCATCTTTGTATGAAACATTCCCTTGATATCTCTCATTTTCTTGAAGAGATCTCTAGTCTTTCGCATTCTATTGCTTTCCTCTATTTCTTTGCATCGATCACTGAGGAAGGCTTTTTTTAATATCTCCTTGCTGTTCTTTGGAACTCTGCATTAAAATTGGTATATCTTTCCTTTTTTCCTTTGCCTTTCACTTCTTTTCTTTTCATAGCTGTTTGTAAGGCCTCCTCAAACAACCATTTTGCCTTTTTGCATTTCTTTTTCTTAGGGATGGTCTTGATCCCTGACTCCCATACAATTTCATGAACCTCCATCCATAGTTCTTCAGGGCCTCTATCAGCTCTAATCCCTTGAATCTATTTCTCACATCTACGGTATAATCATAAGGGATTTGATTTAGATCATACCTGAATGGTTTTCCCTACTTCAATTTAAGTCTGAATTTGGGAATAAGGAGTTCATGATCTGAGCCACAGTCAGCTCCCAGATTTGTTTTTGCTGACTGTATAGAGCTTCTCTATCTTTGGATGCAAAGAATATGATCAATCAGATTTCAGTATTGACTATTTGATGTCCAGGTATAGAGTCTTCTCTTGTGTTGTTGGAAGAGGGTGTTTCTATGACCAGTGCATTCTCTTGGAAAAACTCGGTTAGCCTTTGCCCTGCTTCATTCTGTACTCCAAGGCCAAATTTGCCCATTACTCCAGGTATTTCTTGGCTTCCTACTTTTGCGTTCCAGTCCCCTATAATGAAAAGGACATCTTTTGGGGGTGTTAGTGCTAGAAAGTCTTGGAGGTCTTCATAGAACCATTCAATTTCAGCTTCTTCAGCAGTATTGGTCAGGGCATAGACTTGGATTACTGTGATATTGAATGTTTTGCTTTATAAACAGATCATTCTGTCATTTTTGAGATTCGGACTCTTTTGTTGACTTTGAGGACTACTCCATTTCTTCTAAGGGATTCTTGCCCACAGTAGTAGATATAATAGTCATCTGAGTTAAATTCACCCATTCCAGTCCATTTTAGTTTGCTGATTCCTAAAATGTTAATGTTCACTCCTGCCATCTCCCATTTGACCACTTCCAATTTGCCTTGATTGATGGACCTAACAGTCCAGGTTCCTATGCAATATTGCTCTTTACAGCATTGGACTTTACTTCCATCACCAGTCACATCTACAACTGGGTGTTTTTTCTTCTTTGACTCCATCTCTTCATTCTTTCTGGAGTTATTTCTCCACTGATCTCCAGTAGCATGCTGCTGCTGCTAAGTCACTTCAGTCATGCATCTGGGCACCTACTGACCTGGGGAGTTCATCTCTCAGTGTCCTATCTTTTTGCCTTTTCATGTTGTTCACGCAGTTCTCAAGGCAAGAATACTGAAGTGGTTTGCTACTCCCTTCTCCGGTGGACCATGTTTTGTCAGAACTCTCCACCATGACCCATCCATCTTGGGTGACCCTTAGTCTCATGCCAAGTCAAGTGGGCCTTAGGAAGCATCATTATGAACAAAGCTAGTGGAGGTGATGGAATTCTAGTTGACCTATTTCAAATCCTAAAAGATGAGGCTCTGTGAAAGTGCTGCACTCAATATGCCAGCAAATCTGGAAAACTCAGCAGTGGCCACAAGACTGGAAAGGTCAGTTTTCATTCCAATCCCAAAGAAAAGCAATGCTAAAGAATGCTTAAACTACTGCACAGTTGCACTCATCTCACATGCTAGCAAAGTAATGCTCAAAATTCTCCAAGCCAGGCTTCAACAATATGTGAACCATGAAGTTCCAGATGTTCAAGCTGGATTTAGAAAAGGCAGAGGAACCAGAGATCAAATTGCCAACATCCATTGGATCATCAAAAAAACAAGAGAGTTCCAGAAAAATATCTACTTCTGTTTTATTGACTATGCCAAAACTTTTGATTGTGTGGATCACAACAAACTGTGGAAAATTCTTAAAGAGATGGGAATACCAGACCATCTGACCTGCCTCTTGAGAAATCTGTATGCAGGTCAGGAAGCAACAGTTAGAACTGGACATGGACAACAGACTGGTTCCATATGGGGAAAGGAGTACATCAAGGCTGTATATTATTGTCACCCTGCTTATTTAACTTACATGCAGTTAAGTACATCATGAGAAATGCTGGACTGGATGAAGCACAAGTTGGAATCAAGACTGCAGGAGAAATATCAATAACCTCAGATATGCAGATGACACCACCTTTATGGCAGAAAGCAAAGAAGAACTAAAGAGACTCTTAATGAAAGTGAAAGAGAAGAGTGAAAAAGTTGGCTTAAAGCTCAACATTCAAAAAACTAAGATCATGGCATCTGGTCCCATTATTTCATGGCAAATAGAGAGTGGAAACAATGTCAGACTTTATTTTTGGAGGACTCCAAAATCACTGCAGATGGTGACTGCAGCCATGAAATTAAAAGATGTTTGCTGTTTGGAAGAAAAGTTATGACCAACCTAGACAGCTTATTAAAAAGCAGAGACATTACCTTGCTAACAAAGGTCCATCTAGTCAAAGCTATGGTTTTTCCAGTAGTCACATATGGATGTGAGAGTTGTACTATAAAGAAAGCTGAGCACCGAAGAATTGACGCTTTTGAACGATGGTGTTGGAGAAGACTCTTGAGAGTCCCTTGGACTGCAAGGGATCTAACCAGTCCATCCTAAAGGAGATCAGTCCCAAATATTCATTGGAAGGACTGGTGCTGAAGCTGAAACTCCCATACCTTGGCCACGTGATGCAAAGAACTGACTCATTGAGAAAGACCCTGATGCTAGGAAAGATTGATGGTGGGAGAAGAGGATGACAGAGGATGAGAGGGTTGGATGGCATCACCGACTCAATGGACATGAGTCTGAGTAAATTCCGGGAGTTGGTGATGAACAGGGAGGCCTGGCATGCTGCAGTCCATGGGGTCGCAAAGAGTGGGACACAATTGAGCAGCTGAACTGAACTGAGGGCTTGCTAATGTAAGTCTTTTCCACATTGTCATCACCTGGGAGCCTGTTGGACCTGCACAGCCTCAGGCTGCCCCCAAGGCCTACTGTATCAGAATTTGTATTTTACCAGATCCCCAGATGATTCTCATGCCCATCAAAGTTTGAAAAGCCCTTGCCAGAAGCTAGTGGGTTAGCATGAGGGGGATCCTCTGCCTCCTAAACCCACATCAGTAGTCTAGAAACCCTGGGAATTTCCTTCTCCTTTACAAAGCCCTGTACAATCTTTTACATCTTAACATCCAAATTTAGTTCAAGTCAGTTTGCTTTTTGGATAAGATACATTTAATATTTTGATAGCAGTTGTTTAGTTGCTAAGAGCAGCATTAAAATAATGATATTCCCTACTTCCCATTAGATAAATTAATTACTACCAAATTATATGAGGGGATTCGCCACATTTTTTTACAGTTTTTAAACCATCTCATTAAAATCACCAAATCTAGCACTCATAAGACTGGAGTTATGACTCTTAAAAATGGGCAGAGGTCCCAATTTTCATGTAGATAAGTATGGTTATTTTCCAGAGACAGAAATTTAGCAATGCTTTGTACCATTTAATCAATAAAGACCTCAGTTTTTCTAAAGAACTGTTCAAACTCTGGCTCCAGAAAATTCTGAAATTGGCTTTTATTTTCTTCTTTCAGGTGTTTAGAATTGCAGCCCAACAATTGAAAGCTCTGATGGCTTTGGCTGTGAGTTACACTAACACCGGCCATCAGCAAGATGCTTGTGAAGCTTTAAAGAACTGGATTAAGCAGAATCCAAAATACAAATACCTTGTGAAGAGCAAGAAGGGATCTCCAGGCCTCACCCGGAGGATGTCTAAGTCTCCAGTTGATAGGTATCCTTGTTAAATTACATCCGTGGACACAGTCAGTCAGCTTCAGGGCAACTAACAAGCCTCAGGTCCTCCAACCACGCATTTCAGGATGGTGTGTAAGATAGCATTTTGCTGAAAAGCAGCACTGACTGAAAAGGTTGATGAGAGACCAGAATCAAACTTTGGACACATGATCTACTTGTGGACACTCCTAGATGTTTATCTGAATACCATATTTCAAAGCCAAATGCTTCGGGCATATAAATAACTTACAATAAATACCAGTGCACCAGGTTTTATAAAGACTGAGAATTGAGTATGGAGAAAAGTAAATCATTTGTGTTCAGACTATTTGACCAACAAATCTGATTTGTTTTCCTTGTAGCTCTGTTCTGGAAGGAGTGAAAGAATTATACCTGGAAGCTGCCCACCAAAATGGAGATGTGATCGACCCAGATCTGCAGACAGGCTTGGGGGTGCTGTTCCACCTGAGTGGAGAATTTAATAGAGCAATAGACGCATTTAATGCTGCCTTAACTGTTCGACCAGAGGTAAGTGCATAGCAAGAAACCAGAAGATTCTCTGTTAAAAGTAAGTTTTCACAGGTTACATTTTGTGCATTTCTGCTACACTTTATTTCCCTGAATCCAGTTGTTTAAAGTGATCAGTACTAATGATATGCTACTGTGGATGTTAATACTTTAGAGGCCTAAAATAGAAACACGAATTGCCTGATAGCATCAAATGGTAGCTGCTCTTTAATGAATGAAAGTCATTTCAGAGGGTTGTCCATAAAGATTTTTGAGTAATTCACCAGTCATGGTCCTTGTCCATTAGCACTGATACATTTTTAGCTGTCCTCCTTCAACCGGACTATTGGAATACTGTGTCATTGTGGCTTGTATAAATTGTTAAGAGAGCTCAAATTTTTTCATCAGGACTATTCATTATGGAACCGTCTTGGGGCAACCTTGGCAAATGGAGACCGCAGCGAGGAGGCTGTGGAGGCCTATACACGAGCCCTGGAGATTCAGCCAGGCTTCATCCGATCCAGATACAACCTGGGGATAAGCTGCATCAACTTGGGCGCCTACAGGTGAAGTATGGCAGCAGGCTAATGCTAAGAGTCACACTCAGGGCTGAGGTTGACTAATCTGAAAGGTTATTTCTCAGTAAAAACACCTCCTTTTGTGAAGTAATCTCCTCCGGTTAAGGGTGAGTTTCAGATCTTCAGATCCTGAGGGCTCTTGAGACAGGAACTGTCCACCTCCATGTTTCTTAGTCATTAGAGAACAGCAGTTATTAGGGCATCTTGTGAAATGTAGATTCTTGGGCTCCTCTCCCAGAGACTGATCGATTTGGAGTTAGGTCAAGTCATCTGAATTTTTAACACCCCCAAGAGCAACTCTTCAAGAAACGTAAGCAATCCAACCCTTCATTTCCCAGGTAAGGAAAAAAAGGAACCCTTCATTTCCCAGGTAAGGAAGAAAATAACCATTGCTAGGAACGGAGGAATACAGAAGAATGACTCAGCAAGGTCTCAGGGCCAGTTTTTGGCAAAGGACAACCAAGAATCCAGATTTTCCAAACCTAATTTACAAGTAAAGTTAGTTTAAAAAAAAAAAAGGAAGACTTCAAAGGGTGGGTTTAAAGTTTGAAATGTCTTGCTTCTTCTCTCGTGACTCCTTATTATCTTTCAGGTGTATATCCTCTATCTGTTCCCCATCAACACGGAGCATAAATTACCTTTATTTCTTTTGAGTAATAAAAGTTTGGGTGGTTTTATTTTCTATTTCTAAATCAACAGGTATTACTTTTCTTAAGTGAGGGAAAAAAAGAAAAATTAATGTTAGTATTAAACTACACAAAAAATGTAAACCCTTTCTCATTCTAGAGCCAGGCTTTTAGAATCAGACAAACTTGGGTTCACATCAGAGCTCTGCCATTTACTGGTTTTATAACTCTGGGCACATAACCTTGAGCATCAATTTCTTCACTTGGATAAAAAAAGAGGTAATATCTATCTTGCAGGATTATTGTGCAGGTTAAATGTAATTGCCTAGCACAGAACTGATACTCAATACCTAGCAGGCATCATTAGTCTGAGCATTATCATTGCCATCATCATCATTATTATCACCATTTAGATAAGTCATGAGAGAGCCACATAACTGGATTGTACTCTTTTGACATCTGAAGAATTGCCATCTCTGAACCGCATTAGAGCATTATGCCAGTGGCAAATACTGAAACTTTAGAAACGAGTTGCTACATTTATACTCAGAGGATCTTAGAAAGGACATTAGTCACTAGATTGCACTCTGTCCTCTAAGATGATCTTACTCAGGTCAAAACCAAGAATAGCTGAGTGATTCCTGAGCACCCAGTCTGTTTTATTCTGTGGACATTGTGAAGTGTGTCACAGCAAAGGCCCTCTTTACATCAGCCGCACAAAGGGCCAGAGTCAAACTGTGCCACCTCCCTGCCCATCAGCCTGATGATGCATGTTCCATCTATTAGCGTCATTCCTGACTCCGATTTCCCTAACCTGATTTCTTATTTTTACTCCCTTTATTCACTTACTAGGTTGGTTGTGTATATAGATTTTATAACGCCGTAGGTCCTTCTTCTGGAACAAGAAGAGATGTAAATAAATGCGTGTGTACACATAGACATATTGAATTCACTGAAGGAAGCCTTTTTCAAAAAAAAAATTAAGCACAGTTGATGTACAATGTTGTGTTAGTTTCTAGTACAGCAAAGTAATTCAGATATATATATGTATTCTTTTTCAGGTTCTTTTCCATTATAGTTTATTATAAGATATTGAATACAGTTCCCTATGCTATACAGGAAATCCTGTTGTTTGTCTATTTTATATATAGCAGTATGTATCTGTTAATCCTAAACTCCCATTTATCTCTCCCTCACCTTTCCCATTTGGTAGCCATAAATTTGCTTTCTATGTCTATGAGTCTGTTCCTGTTTGGTAAATAAGTTCATTTATATCATTTGTTAAGATTCTACAAATAAGTGATATTATATTATTTGTCTTTCTCTGGCTGACTGCACTCAGTATGACACTCTCTAGGCCCACCCATGTTGCTGGCATTATTTCATTCTTTTTATGGCTAAGTACTATTCCCCTTTATACATATATGCATGCACCATATCTCCTTTATCAATTCATCTGCCAGTGGACATTTAGGTTGCTGCCATGTCTTGGCTATTTTAAATAGTGCTGCTGTGAACATTGAGTGTGTCTTTCCAAATTAGTTTTCATCTTTTCCAGATATATGGCCAGGGGAGGAATTGCTGGATCACATGGTGACCCTATTTTCAGTTTTCTAAGGAACCTTCATACTGTTTTCCATAGTGGACCACTTTACATTCCCACCAATAGTGTAGGAGGATTCTCTTTTCTTCACACCCTCTCCAGAATGTATTATTTGTAGACTTTTTGATAGCCACTCTGATCAGTGTGATTATAGTTTTGATTTGTATTTCTCTAATGATTAGCAATGTTCAGCATCTTTACACCTGTATGTCTTCTTTGGAGGAATATCTCTTTAGGTTTTCTGCCCATATTTTGATTGGGTTTTTTATACTGAGCTCTATGAGCTATTTGTATATTTTGGGAGTTAATTCCTTATTGGCTGTATCATTTACAAACATTTCTCCCAGTCCATAGGTTATATTTTCATATTGTTAATGGTTCCTTTGCTATGCAAAACCTTGTAAGTTTGATTAGGTCCTATTTGCTTATTTTCGCTTTTATTTCTTTTGTGTTGAGAGACTAACCTAAGAAAACATTGGTACAATTTGTTTCGGAGGATGATCTGCCTATGTTCTCTTCTAGGAATTTTATGGTGTCACATATTATATTTAAGTCCTTAAACCACTTTGAGTTTATTTTTATCTGTGATGTGAGGGAATTTCTAACTTCATTGATGTACATGCTAAGCTTTAGAAGAGCCTCCTTTACATGAATATTTTGCAAAGCTTCCAGATGAGTTTTAATTGTAACTGCTTACTGTAGAAAAAAATATATAAGGGGTCAATGAAATACTTTCTTGGCATTCACAGTAGGGCAGCTATTTGCAGGAGGCCATGAAAATCCATAAGAGGTAGAAATGGACAAACTTTGCTGAGGTGTGAATTTTTATCTCAAGCATAAAGTCTCCTATAAAGAACAGGTCAATTTTAGGGTTTCCAGATAAAATGTAGAATGCCCAGCTAAGTTTGAATCTCAGATGAACATAAGTATGTTTTTAGAGAAGTATTTCCCAAATATTGCATGTTACATACTTATAATGAAAATTATTATCTGAAATTCAGATTTAATTGTGCATCCTGTATTCTTGTTTGCTAATCAGTCCGTTTTGGTCAGTTCAGTTCTGGCACTCAGTTGTGTCTGACTCTTTGCTACCCCATGGACTGCAGCACTCTGTCTTTCACTATCCCCCAGAGCTTACTCAAACTTATGTCCATAGAGTCAGTGATTCCATCCAACCATCTCATCCTCTGTCATCACCTTCTCATCCCACATTCAATCTTTCCCAGCATCAGGGTCTTTTCCAATGAGTCACTTCTTCGCATCAGGTAGCCAAAGTATTGGAGCTTCAGCTTCAGCATCAGTTCAATTCAGTCACTCAGTCATGTCCAACTCTGCGACCCCATGAACTGCAGCATGCCAGGCCCCTCTGTGGAGAAGGAAATGGCAACACACTCCAATGTTGTTGCCTGGAGAATCCCAGGGATGGGGAGCCTGGTGGGCTGCCGTCTAGGGAGTCACACAGAGTCAGACACGACTGAAGTGACTTAGCAGCAACAGCAGGCCTGCCTGTCCATCACCAACTCCCAGAGTCCACCCAATCCATGTCCATCGAGTCAGTGATGCCATCGAACCATCTCATCCTCTGTCGTCCCCTTCTTCTCCTGCCCTCAATCTTTCCAAGATCAGGGTCTTTTCAAATGAGTCAGCACTTCGCATCAGGTGGCCAAAGTATTGGAATTTCAGCTTCAACATCAGTCCTACCAATGAACACTCAGGACTGATCTCCTTTAGGATGGACTGGTTGTATCTCCTTGCAAGTCCAAGGGACTCTCAAGAGTCTTCTCCAACACCCCAGTTCAAAAGCATCAATTGTTCAGCACTCAGCTTTCTTTATAGTCCAACTCTCACATCCATACATGAACACTGGAAAACCATAGCCTTGACTAGATGGACCTTTGTTGACAAAGTAATGTCTCTGCTTTTTAATATGCTGTCTAGGTTGGTCATAACTTTCCTTCCAAGGAGTAAGCATCTTTTAATTTCATGGCTGCAGTCACCATCTGCAGTCATTTTGGAGCCCAGAAAAATAAAATCTGACACTATCTCCACTGTTTCCCCATCTATTTGCCATGAAATGATGGGACCAGATGCCATGATCCTCATTTTCTGAATGTTGAGCTTTAAGCCAACTTTTCACTCTCCTCTTTCACTTTCATCACAAGGCTCTTTAGTTCTTCTTCACTTTCTGCCGTAAAGGTGGTGTCATCTGCATATCTGAGGTTATTGATATTTCTCCCGGAAATCTTGATTCCAGCTTGTGCTTCCTCCAGCCTAGCATTTCTCATGATGTACTCTGCATATAAGTTAAATAAGCAGAGTGACAATATACAGCCTTGACGTACTCCTTTTCCTATTTGGAACCAGTCTGTTGTTCCATGTCCAGTTCTAACTGTTGCTTCCTGATCTGCATACACATTTCTCAAGAGGTAGGTCAGGTGGTCTGGTATTCCCATCTCTTTCAGAATTTTCCACAATTTATTGTGATCCATACAGTCAAAGGCTTTGGCATAGTCAATAAAAGAGAAATACATGTTTTTCTGGAACTCTCTTGCTTTTTCCATGATCCAGCGGATGTTGGCAATTTGATCTCTGGTTCCTCTGCCTTTTCTAAAACCAGCTTGAACATCTGGAAGTTCACGGTTCACATATTGCTGAAGCCTGGCTTGGAGAATTTTTAGCATTACTCTACTAGCATGTGAGATGAGTGCAATTGTGCGGTAGTTTGAGCATTCTTTTGTATTACCTTTCTTTCCTTCTAATAATATTCAGGACTGATTTCCTTTAAGATGGACTGGTTATAACTGTTGCTTCCTGATCTGCATACACATTTCTCAAGAGGTAGGTCAGGTGGTCTGGTATTCCCATCTCTTTCAGAATTTTCCACAATTTATTGTGATCCATACAGTCAAAGGCTTTGGCATAGTCAATAAAAGAGAAATACATGTTTTTCTGGAACTCTCTTGCTTTTTCCATGATCCAGCGGATGTTGGCTATTTGATCTCTGGTTCCTCTGCCTTTTCTAAAACCAGCTTGAACATCTGGAAGTTCACGGTTCACATATTGCTGAAGCCTGGCTTGGAGAATTTTTAGCATTACTCTACTAGCATGTGAGATGAGTGCAATTGTGCGGTAGTTTGAGCATTCTTTGTATTACCTTTCTTTCCTTCTAATAATATTCAGGACTGATTTCCTTTAAGATGGACTGGTTGGATCTCCTTGCAGTCCAAGAGACTCTCAAGAGTCTTCTCCAACACCACAGTTCAAAAGCATCAATTCTTCGGCACTGAGCTTTCTTTATGGTCCAACTCTCACATCCATACATGACTACTGGAAAAACCATAACTTTGACTAGACAGGCCTTTGTTGGGCAAAGGAAAGTCTCTGCTTTGCAATATTCTGTCTGGAAGTTCAGGATTCACATACTGTTGAAGCCTGGCTTGGAGATTTTTGAGCACTACTTTGCTAGCATGTGAGATGAGTGCAATTGTGCGGTAGTTTGAACATTCTTTCAAACAGCAAAGTGTTGTGACTATACTTTGTGGGTCTTTTTAGGATATGGGAAATCTTGTGAAATAATAAACATCTTGCATTTTTCCTGAGAAAAAAAGACTGTAAGCTTAAATGCATTCTAAAAACAAGTTTCACTCACGGTATAATTAGTTCTCCTTAAGAAGTAACAACCCTCAATAGAGATGTGGCCCAGAAAAAAGACAAGAGCAGGTGCCAGTTCGTCCATATCCCTGGTCTTGGAGCCTAACGTCTCCCTCAAGAATGCAGGCGTCTGTGTATGGGCCTGTACCCTGTGCTGTTTCTCATCTCAGATGTTCTATAAAGACTCAAAGGCAAGCACTCTCCTCATACTGTACAGTTGAAATAATGAGTGGAAATTGTTGGTATGAAACTGAGGCAGAGCTTAAAATGCTCCCCTTTTGTCAGTAGGAGCTTCAAAGTAGAACTTAGACCAAAAAATCTTAATCTTTTCAAAAGTGAGGGCTGGATTGTTCAGTCACTAAATCGTGTCCAACTCTTTGCGACCCCCTGGACCTTAGCCTGCCAGGCCCCTCTGTCCATGGGATTCTCCAGGCAAGAATACTGGAGCGGGTTGCCACATCCTTCTCAAGGGGATCTTCCTGACCCAGGGATCGAATCCACATCTCCTGTCCTGCAGGAGATTCTTTACCGCTGAGCCACCTGGGAAGGAGCCATTCGAAAGTGAGGACCCCATTTTAACTGTAAACATAAATCTCATCCCCTTTGATAGTTACGTTTTTATTCTTAGTATAATGAGGAAAGCCTACTATAAAGTGAAGAATGCTTTTAAATGAATGCGCTTTTACTTAATCGTGACATAACATTTAAAACAATTTTAACTTATACATACATATGTGCGTGTAACATTTGAAACTGTTCATACTTGTACGTGTACAATCTTCTGAGTTCCCCAAAGGCCTCTGAGTCCCTAAGCTGGGGAACAGGCTGAGACTGTCTTCGTGAGAAAAACCTAGAGTTGCTTGACGAGGCCAGCAGGCTAAGGCTAGACTCTTCCAGGCTGTTACCCACGGAGGGAGACCTCAGAGACCACTGCCACACACTGGGGCGGGAGCAGCCTGTGCAGGAAGGCATCCTAGCGTCTTTCTCCCCCAGAGTTCTTACAGGCCTAGGATGATGAGAGTAAATGGAGTCCTGAGCTGTGCCGAGGAAGCCAGAAAGTGCCTCCAAAGTAAACTTTCCTTGTGCATCTGTTATTAATCCTCCTCTCCTGCTTGATCACAAGAAATCCAGGAGAGGGGTGATGAGAAAACCCCCACTCCCTTCCATTACCCAGACTGCTGCATCAGTGCCCTTTACTTCTGGAAAGATCTAACGACGTGTGTGCCTTTAGTCACTCAGTTGTGTCTGACTTTTTGTGACCCTCTGGACCGTAGCCCCCAAGGCTCCTCTGTCCAAGGGGATTCTCCAGACAAAAATACTGGAGTGCGTGGCCATCCCCTCCTCCAGGGGATCTTCCCAACCCAGGAATTGAACCCAGGTCTCCCATATTGCAGGTGGATTCCTTACCATCTGAGCCAAGCAGTGTTGATGAGCAAATGCCTGAATCATGTGCACTGGAATCAGAAATCCAGCCTTGCTTTCCTCATGGTTTCTTAGGATGCTTAACAGTGACTACCTTGTAGGACTAAATGCGATCACAGTGTGAAAAGCTTTTAAGAAGAGTAAAGAAGAAACAAGTTAAAGAGGCGTCATTCTTGGCAAAGACAAGTTTGTCAGATATGTAATACATGTTCCAGGTGACGGGGAACTGAAGAGGACAGTTCCAGGAAGTACACCAGGCACGCAAGCAGAAGCAGGGTCGTGGACCACAGGAGCTAGGCCTTTGGACAGCATCCAACTAGGCGGGTCACAGACTTTGTTCTTGGGACCCCTTTACACTTTTAACAATTATTGAGAATCTGAAGGGGCTTTAGTTTATGTGAGTTATACCTATCAATATTTACCATATTAGAAATTGAGAAAAGTTGAAGAGATTCATTTAAAAATAATAAACCAATTATGTGTTTACATAAATTATATATTTTACCAAAAATGTTTCCCCCAGACAAGCTGTTTACTGAAAAGAATGGCATTCTTTTACCATTTTTGCAAATTTCTTTAATATCTTGCTTATAGAAGACATTCTTACCTCTGCTTCTGCATTCAGTCTATTGGGATATCACACATCATAAAAGTCCCTGGAAAACTCCATTGTATATTCATGAGGAAATGAGAATGAAGCTGTAAAATGACATCTCACTATTATTATAAAAATAATTTTGACCTCACTGATCCCCAGAGTTCCCCAGAGCACACATGGAGAGCTATTGACCTAACTTTTAATGATAGAGCTTTCACATAAATGATTCAGTTACACCTCACAACAAGGTTCTTAAATGACTTTTATTCAGTTGGGGAAACTGAGACTTAGAGAAGAAAATTTGCCTAAGGCTAAATAACCAGCTGCTTTGAAACTCAAAACTCAACTGAACCCTGGCTGCCTCCTATTTTGAGAAAAGTTAAACTAATAAGAAAAGCTAACCTACATAGTTTCAGAGTAAAGTCAGATGCCTCCTCTGTTTATACAGATCATATCTGCAAAGGTATTAAGTCATCAGATTATTCCTGGAGCAAGGGGAAAATCAAATGCATTAAAGAGTTAGCAATGGTTCTAACTGTCTCTGTGACATACCTAAAACAAAGTTTACTTTTCTTCTTTCTGATTTCACTATGTTTAACAATGACTTCACAAAGGAATAGTGACAGAATCAGAAAGCTGTTCACCTCACGATCCAAAACACCAAAGAGGTGGTTTTGGACCTTAGACCAAGATGATAATTCATTTTTATCTTACTTCTAAGTTGGCTAACTCTGAAATCTGTTGAATTTTTAAATGTCTGTTTTTTTTTTACCCTCTTAGAGAAGCGGTCAGCAATTTTCTCACTGCCCTCAGTTTACAAAGAAAGAGCAGGAATCAGCAGCAAGTCCCTCATCCTGCAATCTCTGGGAATATCTGGGCTGCCCTTAGAATTGCCCTTTCTCTGATGGACCAGCCGGAACTCTTCCAGGCGGCTAATCTCGGTGACCTGGATGTCCTCCTAAGAGCTTTCAACTTGGATCCTTAAAGGAAAAGGGGAAAAAAAATCCTTCATCTATGTAATTGTACTGAGAAATGCAAAACTATTTTATTATGAATTCCAAAAAAAAAAGGGTAAAAATGGATGTTCAAAAGGCGATGGTGATATAACTCAAGAGAATTCCCACAGACAATGCCCAGTCTCTGTTCAAATACAAAAAGCACAAAACATTGCATAGAGTCAAGTTTGGGCTCGAAAGAATGGAGAGACACAAGACAAAACCAAGATAAAGTGACCATGTTTGAATATGCTTCACAAGCCGTGAGCACACTGCAAGTATGTGCCTTGGGGTTTTTCCAAGCGTCCACTTGCAGCTGATGACACATCTAAGGAACTTGCTCATGGGGCACCTGGAGAAAGCAGTGCCTTGGATCAGGAAATTCTGTTTCTGAACTGTCCTCTGAAATTCCCCCCTTTACCAGGTTGAATATAGTTTGGGCCAAGGTGCATGCACATATATTAACTCTTGACTGAAAAGAGGCATTGCTTAAACACGTTCCAATTTTAACTTTTACTGTAGCCCTTTGATTTCAGAGAGGGAGCTTTGCCGGCAAAAGCAGTTTTTGCCTAGAAATTTTTGCTCTTCCCAATCAAAACTTTTCTGGGATTGTATATATGCACTTTACTATCTTATTTACGCCTTGCTGGAGTTTAGTTTTGTTGCTCCAATTTTTAACTTGGGGGTGAAAGATTTGCGAACTCAGCCTTGTTAGATCAACGGACCAAATAAAAATTCCTGAAAATAGTTTTTCATAGCGTAGGGTTTTGAAGGAGTGTTTTTTCTTAAAGCAGATAAGACATAGGTGTAAATATGTCACACAAAGATCTTATTCACATGCTTTTCTGGGACTCTGTATGAACTTAAGCAAAAGATAGCATTCACAAATTCTCTACAGAAAGTTTGATGATGATGTGATTTCTATTGTGTTAACATTAACTTGCTTAAATGTCATATTTTCCTTGCTTTCCAACTGCCATTCACAGTTAATGTTCCTTTTAAACTGTTAATATTTTAAATAGTATTTCTTGAGTGATAAATACATCTTTCCCTTAAAATTATGTATATTCTTAGTTCCATAATAATCTGCCCTGCTCACCCTTTTTGCATTCTAAATGATAGAAGATCAGTGTCCTCGAGCTGAACCTCACTGAACATCAGTGGTTTAATATGAAAGATGCATGTGTGGCTTTCACTTTGAACATGTATCAAGCATCAGGAATTTTCTGCTGGCAGTAGTGTTTTATGTAATTGGTTATAGTCCACTCAGTTCTTCAGAATGTTTTGTGCCTGTTGGGAGTTTGGTGATTATTTGGAAAGACGTCATTTTTTAAAGATTTAGAAAAATTGTTTGCAAAATGCTAACCAAAATATAAATTCACTGATGTCCAATTTGAGTAATTTATCCTGGTTAAGTGGTCCTTTTCATCTTCACTGTGTCTCTGTCCTTCCTTTAGAATCTTCCCCAAAGCAATCCAAGCCCATATTTTTTCCTCATGTTCTTTGGTTACTAATAGCTGGATACATTCATGATTATAGTTACCACCAAAAAAAACCATTTGGTTCAATAATTTAATTGACTGGGGAGTTACTTCTACTGGAAGATGAGAGAGGAAATGTACATACATGCTAAGACATCGAACTCTTGAGGTACAGATAGAAATGCGCTCTTCTGTTATGTCAGAAGTCTCTAGGGTAGGAAGGGGTCCCAAGGACACATGAAACCATAAGCACTTGAGGCTTCCACATATCATAACCTATCCTAGCTTATAAAGACAGAGTTGAGGGCCTGTGGTGGTGCCAGACTTTTATCTTCATGTCAAAGCCTACCTGGGCTAGGTGATGCCCCCATCTGGCCAGCAAGAGACAGAGGCACTAGGGCATTCACTGTTGGGCAGGAGTCCCAACCCAGGGTTGGCCTCCTTCTCTGCAGTCTGAGAAGCAAAACAGAGCTCAGTAATACTTTCTAAAGAATACCTGGTATTCTGTAGAGTTTTAGAATCCTAGAAACTCGGGTCTGGAATGGACTCTTGGCACCAAACTCCAGTCCGTGACAGATGCCTGCTTGAGTATCCCTGACGGAATAGCATCCATTCTGTGCATGCTTATCCTCTCAATCCCTGTGCCTCACTGCTCAGCTGACTTGCTTCCATCATAGACCATTAGGACAAACTTTACAAGTGCTCCATTTATGAAGTCATTCTATACTTTCAATAGTCAACTGAACTTGCAATAAAGATAGGCTGTTTTCTTAGCCTTGCTGGCACTACCTGCATGAAATCGGTAACAAAGCCTGAAAACAGGGTAAATGTGGGATATTTTGATTTTTTATTGTTCCTATGTGGTGGCAGATTTTGCAGCTCAAGTTTTACTTTGCTTTTGGAATACAAAGTAACTTCAAAGAGTTGTGTTAGAGGACACAAAGTTTTTTAATATTTTTAATTGACATAGTTGATTTACAATGTTGTTAGTTTCTGCTATACAGCAAAGTGATTGTTATACATGTGTATAAGTTCTTTTTATATTCTTTGCCATTATGGTTTATCACAGGTTATTTAAATATATTTCCCTATGCTATATAGTAGGACCTTGTTGTTTATGCGTTCTATATATATATTTTGCATCTGCTAACCTCAAACTCCCTAATTCATCCCTCCCCCACCCCTCTTACCCCTTGGCAACCACAAATCTGATCTCCCTATGTGTTTCTGTTATGTAGACATGTTCATTTGTGTTATGTTTTCTTTCAACTTTTTATAAAGCTATTTGTTGTATATTGGAGTATAGTTGATTACCAATGTTACAGTTTCAGGTGTATAGCAGAGTGATTCAGTTAAATAGAGACATGTATCTATTCTTTTTCAAATTCTTTTCCCATTTAGGTTGTTACATAATATTGAGCAGAGTTCCCTGTGTTACACAGTGGGTCCCTATTGGTTATCCATGGTAAATACAGCAGTGTGTACATCAATCCCAAACTCCCTAACTATTCCATCCCCCCACCCTGTGTCATATTTTAGATTCCACATATAAAAGATATATTTCTCATTTTTACTTATTTCACTTCATCTCTATATCTATGTATGTTGCTGCAAATGGCATTATTTCATTCTTTTTTGTTGCATAGTATTCCATTGTATATATGCACATCTTTAAAAAAAATTTTATTGGAGTAGAGTTGCTTTACAATGTTAGTTTCTACTGTACAGCAAGGTGATTCAGCTATATATATACATACATATATCCCCTCTGTTTTCAATTCCTTCCCACTTAGGTCACCACAGAGCATTTAGTAGAGTTCCCTGTGCTACACAGTAGGTTCTCATTAGTTATCTATTTTATACATAGTATCAGTAGTTGCATGTATGTCAATTCCAATCTCCCAATTCATTCCACCCCACTTTCCCCTTTGGTATCCATACACTTGTTCTCTGCATCTGTGTCTCTGCCTCTGTTTCTGCTTTGTAAATAAGATTGTCTATACCAATTTTTTCAGATCCCACATATATACATTAATATATGACACTTGTTTTTCTCTTACTTCACTCTCTAAGTCCATCTAGGTCTCTACAAATGATCCAGTTTCATTCTTTTTCGTGGCTAATATTCCACGAAATTATATATATATATACACAATGTGTGTGTGTGTATGTGTGTGTGTACACACCACATCTTCTTTATTCATTCCTCTGTTGATGGACATTAAAGTTGTTTCCATGTCTTGACTATTGTGAATAGTGCTGCTATGAACATAGGGGTGCATATATCTTTTTGAATTATAGTTTTTTCCAGATAT
Organism: Aepyceros melampus; assembly: GCA_006408695.1. NCBI lineage: Eukaryota > Metazoa > Chordata > Mammalia > Artiodactyla > Bovidae > Aepyceros > Aepyceros melampus. The sequence goes on from SJXQ01006596.1 coordinate 390,958, forward strand.
ATGCCCAGGAGTGCTGGATTGCTGGATCATATGGTAACTATTTTTTGTGTTTTGAGAAACTTCAGTACCACTATCCATTGTTACTGTACCAACTTACATTCCCACCAACAGTGTAGTAGGGTTCCCTTTTCCCCACACCTCCTCTAGAATCTGTTATTTGTAGATTTCTTAAATGATGGCCATTCTAACCTGTGTGGAGTTGTACTCATTATAATTTTGAATTTATCTAATGATTAGCAGTGTTGAGCATCTTCTCATGTGCCTATTGGTCATTTGGGTGTCATCTTTGAAGAAACATCTATTTAGATTTTCTGCTCATTTTCCATCTGGGTTGTTTTTTAATTGTTGAGTTGTATGAGCTGTTTCTATATCTTAGAAATTAAACCCATGTTGGTCACATCACTTGCAAATATTTTCTCTCAGCCTATAGGTTTTTTCTATTTGTTTGTGGTTTCCTTTGCTATGCAAAAGCTTGTAAGTTTGATTAGGACCCATTTGTTTATTTTTGCTTTTATTTCTATTGCCATGGGAGAATGACATAAGAAAGTATTGCTATAATTTATGTTAGAGAATGTTTTACCTGTGTTCTCTAGGAGTTTTATGTTGTCATGTCTTACTTATATTTAAGCCATTTTGAGTTTATTTGTGCATGGTGAGAGGATGTGTTCTGATTTCATTGATTTTTACATGCAGCAGTCCAGCTTTCCCAAGAGTACTTGTTGGAGTCTTTTTTCTGTTTTACATTCTTGCCTCCTTTGTTGAAGATTAATTAACTGTAGGTGTGTGGGTTTATTTCTGGGCTCTCTCTTCTGTTCCATTGATCCCTATGTCTGTCTTTGTTCTAGTACCATGGTGTTTTGATACTCTAGCTTTGTAGTATCATCTGAAGTCTGGGAGGGTTATGCCTCCTGGTTTTGTTCTTTTTCCTAAGTATGCTTTGGCAACTCTGAGTCTTTTATAGCTCCATATAAATCTTAGGATTATTTGTTCTAGTTCTGTGAACAATGTCATGGGTAATTTGATAGGGAATTTAATTTAAATCAAATTTAATTAAATTTTATTAATCACATTAAATTTGTAGATTGCTTTGGGTAGTATGGCCATTTTAACAATATTGATTCTTCTAATCCAAGAGCATAGAATATCTTCCTTCGGTGATACTTCTTAAAAATTTTTTTGGAGTATATAGTTGATTTACAATGCTGAGTTAGTTTCAAGTGTACAGCATAGTGATTCAGTTATATATATTGTTGTTCATTTGCTAAGTCATGTCTGACTCTTTGCAACCCCATGGGATGTAGACTGCCAAGCTCCTCTGTCTGTGGTATTTCCCAGACAAGAATACTGGAGTGGGTTGCCTACACACACACACACACACACAGACACACACACAGACACACACACACACACACACACACCAATTTCACTATATATATAATACTCATTCTTTTCCAGATTCTTTTCCCATATAACATTATAAAATAGAGTAGAGTTCCACACACACACACACACACACACACCAATTTCACTATATATATAATACTCATTCTTTTCCAGATTCTTTTCCCATATAACATTATAAAATATTGAGTAGAGTTCCACACACACACACACACACACACACACACACACACCAATTTCACTATATATATAATACTCATTCTTTTCCAGATTCTTTTCCCATATAACATTATAAAATATTGAGTAGAGTTCCCTGTACAATCCAGTAGGTCCTTGTTGGTTATTTTACATTTTGTGTTTTAATTATAGGCTCTAATTTGTCCTTCCTGACATGTTTCCCTCTTTGGTAACCATAAATTTATTTTCAAAATATATGTCTGTTTTATAAATAAGTTTATATGATGATACTTGTTAACAAAATTAGTAAAAACAGTTGCTGGAAAGCAAGTGAAAGTTTATAGAAATCAGAGCACCAAAAATTTAAGTAGCAACATTTCAGATCAGTGTTTATTGTATATATTTATTTTTTAACTGTTGATACATTTAAGGCAGAACTGATTTTTGCATCTTCATGATGTAAAATTGTTATTCAAATTTCTCTTTCCATTTGAAATGATAGGTGTTTTGGGTTACTTTCTGGGGTACTCTAGGAAGGCTTTGAGTATATTTTTGGAGGGTTACTGAGTAATAAATAGCCTAAGATCTCTTAGAATGGTAATATTTTACTAGAATGACCACTCCATTTCATAAATGTGAGTTTCAAGAACCGGTTTCACTAGTAAATAGGATGAAAATGCAGAGATGGCCAGTGATCACTGCTGAATTTCAAAATGTTATAACTGTGCCTGCTGGGCTATTTTCATGTGCTCCTGTACCTTCCCAGTGAAGCAGAGGAAGAGTAGAGAAAAGGAGAGATAAGAGGCCTGTCATATTGAGCCATCATTCCCTTTGCTTTCTCCTACTCAATCCCCATGACTCCTTGAAAGAAAGGCAGATCTTATCCACCAGGAAATGTTTAGTAGAAAACTGAGGTGTGCTTTCTCAGCTAATCTGTGTTCCAACTAGAATGGCAAATTTGTGATAGTTAACTGGGTTGGAATGTCCAGGACCCACTCACATTCAAATTTATGCTGCTTTCCTCTTTAACGTAATAGTTCTGTCTCTGTTATTAAAGAGAACTACTTAATTCTCTTTTATGAGAACTATTATGTTAAATCTTAGGTCTATGTCTAGTCATTAATATAAGTCTTTCTAGTATATTTGTGCTATACAAGCAAGACTTGAATATAATTGTAGTTAGTCCTACTTATTAACAGGAGCTCCCAAACTATACCATAAGCTTTGTCTGTGAGTGCCTCAGAAACAGAAAAAGCAAAATGATCATTTTGTGTCCCTCATTTGTCCCTGAATCAGTTGCACAAAACTGGACTGTACTTGTTGCTACGTGGTGGTTTTTATTGCTCGAAATGCTTCTAGAAGCATTCTAGTAACAGGGTGTTTTGAAGGCTTCGTTTGTGTGCCATCTTCTTGAGGCCTCCTGTTTTAGGAATTATTACACATGCACATGCATGATCTCAACTTTGTAAAAATAATTTCAAATGTATTCCCTCGCCAGATTTTACTGCACAATTTCCTTATTTCAGTATTTATAGAACTGGTTGAAAATAAACTGTTTGAACTAAGTAGATAGATCTATATATTTTCTAAGAGTGTTTGTAGCTATCTGAACTCTGGCATAAGGTTTGTAAAAAGGCAGTTTTTAAAAAGTAAAACATATAACCTCAGGTACCAAGATAACGCATGCATTAGTACTTGCAAAGTCTGCCTACTCAAATATTAACCAAAGCATGCAAGATAACTTTACTGAATGTAAATTTACCCTGTGCATGATTAAATCTCATAGGTTAGCTTATTTTTCCTTGCTTCTGAACAAGGGAGCATTTTCATAAACTTTGTGTTCCACCAGTTTTTCTACCTTTAGAATCCTATCCTTGAGGTGGTTCCCATGCTATTACCCCAAACTTTAGAGATTCACACAGCTGGTTTATGCAGTGCAGTGTTGCAGCCAGCGCCAAACTAATCCTGTAAGGAAACCAGATATTTAGACATCCAAACAGTTTTTAAAAAGCAGTTGAGGCACAACAGACCCAAAACAAAATCCACATGTCTACATGCTACTAAACAAAAGCATATTGATTGCCTCAGCACAGTTTTGAGTTAAGAGTGCATTTCAAGTTTTTTCTAAGTTAGAAATGCTGACATTCTTAATAAGGTGGGGAGGTCTGGGTAATGTCAGGCTCATGAAAGCCATCATAAGGCAAAGTGGACACAGGGTCTTAATTTCCGCAAATGTCACATAGTGAGTGGGCCATCTATCACACCACTGTCCTCAACACAGCCCTGTTCATATGGTAAGTGAGCTACTTGAGGCCACATCCCTTAAGAAACTGGACATAGTCAATCTGTTAAACACACTGACATTCAAGGTTGATGAGGTGACCTCATAGTTACTCAGAACCAACTCTAAAGTCTTCCCACTGACTTTTTGTGATGCCTGCTTTAAGGAAAAATAAGGACAAGGAGACCAGAAGTGGAGGAGGCAAAGCTCAGTTGGACAATAGCGGCATCCTATGTTAGTGCCAGCTTGGTTACCATTTCATATCCCTGTACATCCCCACACACACGCAGGCGAGCTCCAAGACCACTGTGTGGAAGCGTTAAACAGTTAGGAGGAGAAAAACCCAGAAAACTAAAAGTGTGTGACTTCACAAACTCCTCTCATGTGGTACTTTGCCTTGAATAAAGTTTCCACTACCTGCACCCTCTGCAGAAATACCAAAATAGCACACTCTGGAAATAAGTCCCCCAGTCTCAGAACTGTTTTCTTAGGACTGCTCTCCAGTAAAGAACTCTTGTTATAGAGCATCACAGCAAAACCTGACAGGCTTATTGGAACACTTTCAGAAACCTGCACTCAAAATAATAAGATGGAAAATAAAGAATGAGGCAGTTCTTTACTTACCATAAAATGTGGGTTCTTCTTTCTTAGAGAAGGAAATGGAAGGAATATACACATTCACTGGGGTAGTTTGGCCTTTTCACTGAGCTATATAAAAATACCACAAAGGAACTGTGCTACATGAGAAAGATGTTCACGATTGAACATGTTACCAGTAGATAAAAGAAACAGAGCAAACGTAAATTTTACTATTTTCAATTCCCCCCACATCATCTAACCTAAACCCTCTTCAATTTTCATTGCCCAACTTTGTTTACATTTGTTGAAAATAAACCTGATTAATTTAGTAAACTTTTTACAAACTATAACAAGCATTTATTAACTATTTAGAAAAGATGTTTCTATATATTTTGTATATCTAAGAATAATGCATATCTAATCTAAAATACTGTTTGAGACAAATTCTTCTGTGATGCTTCCTTATCATGCTCAATTATGTTTAAAATCTTGGGATTTCATTTTTAACCTAATAGATAACAGAAAAAAATTAACCTTAAATGTTTACATTGAGCGTTAAAATTAAAACCAACCCAAATTAAGTGACCTATAGTAAATTAATGGTAGTAGGGGTGGGGCATTAAATTTATTGGCATACTACATGACAATGTATCTGTATATTTAATGAAATATTACATATCATAGCACAACTCTTCTGGGTATTAAGACTTCATCTTAGTATTTCCCTGCATTGCTCTTTGAAATAAAATTACTACCATGAAAATCTCTTATCATATTGATTGATGTGTTTAATTTACTGTTGGCTTATAATTTGCAAAGTACCAAGATTAAGGTAGTATTTTTGTACTTAATGGAAGCATGCCTTCCCCCTTTTTCACATTATTAAATTGTGTTTATATTTGTGCAATTTTAAACTATGTTTTCAAATAAACTTTGTCTGTGGCTTCAAGGTCTTTTCAAGTATCTTTCAAAATGGGATACAGGGATCAGAATTGCTTTAAATCAAACAATCCAATTTGTACTCCTGGTTAAATGGTCTTTTTATTGAATATCACTATGATTTTGCATGAGTTATCTGGAAATCAGGAATGCATTTTTAGATAAAAAACAAAACTTTAAAATCCTCCTCCTTTCTTAAAGTCTAAAATATTAACCTGAAATTGGGTTTTGGTGGATTTTTCTGGGTTTTTTTTTAATAAAAGTATTAAAATATATTTGTTTTAGGGTCTTTTTCTTTTTTGGTCAAACTTTTGTGCTTCCCTGGTGGCCCAGAGGTTACAGCGTCTGCCTGCAATGCAGGAGACCCGGGTTGAATCCCTGGGTCGGGAAGATCCTCTGGAGAAGGAAATGGCAACCCACTCCAGTATTCTTGCCTGGAGAATCCCATGGACAGAGGAGCCTGGTAGACTACACAGTCCACAGGGTCGCAAAGAGTCGGACACGACTGAGTGATTTCACTTTCACTTTGAGCACCTACCAAGTACAGGTCCTGTTCTAGAGCAGGACAGTGGTAAGTAAATCAAATCAAACCTTGACGAGCTTGGACATCCACAACAAGTACTTTTAATAGATGAGAATGCTGCAAAGCACTAAAAGAACAAGGTAAGTTCTGTATATTTAGTGAACTATTATATATCATAGCACAACTCTGTTGGGTATTAAAGCTTCATCTTCGTATTTTCCCACATTGCTTATGTAGTATGCAAAGTGCTAGAACAACAAGGTTAGTAAGAAATAGAGTGACTGGGCTCCTTTATCTGGGCAGGTCAGGAAAGGTTTCTCTTACCTGATGTTTGGGGCCGAGATTTAAACAGCAAGAAGCCAGCCTGGCAGAGTTGGGGATTCCCTCCCCAGTGTCCTCTCTCTTCCAGTCAGAGGCCGCACTTACCCTTGGTGGGATTCTCTTTTCTCCTCTGTAAGATGAAGCTGTACATCTTTTCATTCCTGCTTCACTGTTACTCTCCAGGTGGTAAAGTTTTCTACCTAGTGGTGAACTGTGGTTCTTCTCCTACCTTTGGCATAACTCAAACCCTTTCTATGTCTCCAACCCCTTCCCCAACTTTTTAAATGTGAATATTAATTTCTTCTCATAGCTGCTTCACTCCATATGTGTGTACAAAAGCAGCCCAGGGTCTGAATGGTTCTTCACATTTGTTTACAGCGCTCCTTAAGGTAATACCTCACCTAGGCAGCACTTCAGGGTTCACAAAGGACTGATATATTTTCCCCTTACTTAACACCTGCTGGTGATCAACTTAAGGAATCAGAACTTCAGGCACCAATAGTTAATTTTGGTATTTTGCCCTGTGGAAGTACACTACTGATTCTCAGTAGGCACTCTACTCAAGTTTGCTCACTGAGCTCAGGAGGGTAGAGTCCAGAAGGGCCGCCTGCTCAGCCCCAGTTCTCTGGAAGGGAAACAGGAAGCTAGCCTACACTTCCTGAAGCCTACCCCATACAGAGTTCTCAGGCAGAGGTTTCTACTCTGTCATTTTAACCTCAGTGAGCACTCGGGTCCTAAGCTTTTACTCTACTGCTAATTGACTCAAGTCCATAGTGTTAGTCACTTAATCGTGACTGACTCTTTGCAACTCCACCAGGCTCCTCTGTCCATGGGATTTTCCAAGCAAAAACACTGGAGTGGATTGCCATGACCTTCTCCAGAGGAATCTTTCCCAGGTCTTCTGCAATGCAGGCAGATTCTTTACCATCAGAGCACCAGGGAAGCCCTCAAGAGCAAGTTATAATGGGAAAATTGTGAAAAACACAAACTGATGACTCAAGATTTTTCTTTTAAAATTTAAAGAACTGTTAACAAAGTAAGTTCACTAAACTAGAAAGGAAATTGTAAAACTGGGCAGAGTTCAACTGGTTAACTTTCTTAAATTAACTCAATCCTGTCTCCCTCACACCCCCTCCTAAGATGGCCATCTTGCTCCCTCTTTCCCTCAGAAAATAAATGCAGGAAAGAACTCCCAGACTCACGGCATTGTCTCCTGGTCCCCTCACCATGGCATCTGCCTTCCTCCTGTCCACGCACAAGTCTGCCTAAAGTCAGCTCCAACTCTGGCACCAGATTCTATCTCCTCTTGGCTGTTCCAGAACAGAGGATCAGCACTTCTGCCCTCTCCCTCCTACACCCTACATATTCTTTATTTGACCATCTTATTTCTCATAGTTAAAAGGAAAAAGTGCTCTCAATCCCACTCCCTTCCCTTAGCAATCACCACCCCACTTTCTTTCTTTTGTACCAAAACTCCTCCAAAGAATTGTCTGCATTCATGTTTTGCAATTCCTCTCCCAAACTGCTCCCACGGAGACTACACATGACTCCAAGTTGATCAGTATCACAGTGAACTCATCTCGCTCAGCCTACCACAGTTATTTGGTCACGCTCACCTCCTCAGGATGCTTTCCTCACTTGGCTTCCTCCCAGGCACTATGCTCTTGGTTTCCATGCACGACAGTGGCCACTCGTCCCTAGGCTCCTTTGCTGGCTTGTCTTCTCCCTGACTTATGTTCAAGGGCTCAGCCCTGGACCTCTGTGCTATTTCCAGTCTCCCTCCATTGACAATCCACCCATCTAGATACCAACCACTCCCAACTTTATATCTACAGTCCAGACTTCTATCCAAAGTCCAGAGTTGTACAGTATGTTCAGCTTCCTACTCAACATCAGCCATGGAGCTCTAATAGGCACTTCAACCTCAACATGTCCCCAGCCAGACTCCTGATCATCTTTCCCCACCACCAGCTGTAACCTCACCACATCTTACCACCACAGCTGACTGCAACTACATTCTTCTGTTGCTCAGAACAAAAACTTTGGGGGGCAGCTTTAGCTACTCATTCCCTCACACCCCACATCCTATCCATCAGGAAATCCTTTTGGCCTTACATTCAAATGTATCTAGAATTGCCCATCCACACTATTCCCACTGATACCATCCGTCCCTCTGAGCATCAATATCTCCCCTTGCTCACCACAGTAACCCTATTTCTGTCCTTGTCTTCCTGTCATCTCAGCTAAAAAAAGAACAATCTCCCTGAAAATTTGGGCAGAGCAGTTCAGGGTTCCCCATTTTACTGTAGAGCCAAGCCCTTCCAATGCCTCTTTGGCTAAGGCAATCTGGCTCCTACTCTCCTCCTCCCCTTCTAACCACATTGGTTCCCTTGCTGCATCTCCAACATATTAGATACGTTCCTACCCTGGGGCTGCTACTCCAGCCTGGTCCCTCTGCCAAGTGTATCCTTGCCCCAGACATCTATTTGGATGAATGACACCTTCACCGCCTTCAAGTCTTCTTTCAAATCTCACTTCCAAATGATACCTTCCCTGGTCAGGTACTTCCCTGATTTAGTACCTCAACGTGCATGTCTATTCCTGCTCTACTTTTTCCTGAAAGACTCAGTAAGTTTTAACATACCATTTACTTATTTCTTACATTTAGTATCTCTCTTTGTAGAAAATTAACTTCGCAAGGGCAGAGACCCATATCTACTTTGTTTACTGATATGTCCAAGAAAAGACCTATCCTGTCCATGGGATCACAGAGTTGGACACAACTGAGCGACTGAACAACATGTCCAAGAAAAACATGCCCCCCACATAGTAGATGGTTAGTAGTTTCTGAATGACGAACCGTGCTATACAGATTAACATAATAAATTGGAATCATCTTAATGGAATCATCTCTAGAAAAACACTCTTGGAAAAAAAGTGTTGTAATTTTTTTTTTTAATTTTTAGATTAAAACAATTGGCCAAAACTTCCACAGAGTCAAAATGCTACATGGGTTAAAACAATGACATAAAATACCACCATAAAAATACCCTGTGTCCACCAGACCATCAGACACTTTACACAACTCATCATAAGTATTCTGCCCGCTGAACAGATGAGAAGACTGAATCTCAGGATAGTAAGTACTTACCAAAGTCACAGAGCTAGTCTGTGTTGGAAACAGGATTTGAACTTGTCTATATGCTTCCAACTCTTGCCATTATTCCACCCTGACTTCCTGCCTCACTGAAAGACTCTTCTAGTAGATTTTTAAATAATTGGTTACATAGGGATGAGAATTACTCACCATTTTCCTAAATTTCTCCACTGTGACTGAAGTTTGTCACTGATGACATCTGAAAAGCTGAATGATGAGTTCCAACAGCACATACACTGGTAAACTCTGCTACTGGACAAGATGAGCTATGCCAATCAGCAGCAGCTGGCTTGCAAACAACTGTCCTAAAACTACAGTTCTCTAAGCAGTAAGCAACCTCCCACTATCCCCATCATTTCCTTCTCCTCAGTCCCTCACCAAAACAGATGGTATGACACTGATGTCAGTCTTTTTACCTGGATTTTAGAGATAAATAGTTTTTTAAAAAAAATTTAGGCATTAAATGAACATATTTTAAGTAGCAATTAACATGCCCTAGATGGCAAGCAAAATAAGGCCCCTGAGAGGTGCCCACATCCTAATCACCTTACATGGCAACAGGAACATTGCAGCTGTGATTAAGGATCCTGAGATGGGAAGATTATCCTGGACTATCTGGGTAAATGCATGTGATTACATGTGATTACAAGGGTCTCTATAAGAAAGAGGCAGGAGATACGAAATGGAAGCAGATGCTGGAGTGATGCCAGTGCTGTCAGGAGAACCAAGGAATGAACCATGGAAGGCCAACTGCATCCCCAAATTGGAAGAAGTGTGGAATGGATTTTCCCCTACAGCTCCCCTCCTGCTAACACCTTGATTTTAGCCCTATGAGACCCACTTCCAGACCTCTGACCTAATGTATTGTCTGAAGCCACTAAACTTGTGGTAATTTGTCACAGCAGCAATAGGAAACTCATACTCCCTAGAAATATTGTTATAAAAATGCTGAAATCTCTTGATTCAACTAGTGCTGATTCTGCTTATACCTACATTAAGGAAGCCATTAGCAAACTGAGAAGCAGGGAACCACAGAAAGGTCTTAACTGATTCCAGTATTAAGCTTGGAACTCAGTAGAGAAGAGACCACAGACTCCCCCCGCCCTGCCCCTCCCTCCTTAACAGAGGTAACATATTGCCATCACCAATGTTCCACCACTGATGAGGACCCAGCAGCCCCAGTGCCCACACAAAGAAACCCTAAAAAGAAATAAAATTAGTTACCTGTTCCACTCATGGATAAGAACCTGCAAAAGGCAATATCAGTTCACCTGGCAGTTTTACAAAAGAAAAAAGAGCCACAAAGGGACCTCAGATTGTGAGAATAGCTTTTAATTTTAAAAGAAGTGAAGCAATAAATCATCCATGTCTCTTTCCATCACAGGCAATAGTCTCCCAAAACATTTGAGATATTTCAAACAACAACTGTGACTAGTGCAAAATAAACACCAACTCTTTTCAGGAACCAACCGAGCAGATGGGTGCAGGCCACAGGCTCAGCCTCCGCGGAGGCCAGGAGAAGCGGCCAGATTTGCACATTTATTTCGACATGCCCAGCTCTGAACAGATGAAAACAATACCTGGGGAGGGGAAACCACAAGAGAATGTTGCCTGAAGTGAAACAAATCTGCCCCACCCCCTCATGTGGCTAATATCCTTGGCACCTGGAAGAGGCTTTAAAAAGAAACACAAAGTCGGCAGCTTCAGGCAAAACTGAAGGAACAGGGTTTGGGCTCATGTGTTTCTGGTTTTCATTTGGGGTCTTCTATATACATGTATTGGTTCTTAGGTAGAAAAATCTGCTTTCTAGAAGGCATTCTGTAGCTCACAGTGCTCCCGACTCCAATGAAAATGTTTGTGCTGCTTCTCTATGGATGCTTTGCAGAATTACCTTCCATGCCTAAGTGATCTCCACTACCTCCCCCGCACCAACTGACCTAGAGGAGCAGTGTCCACAGAAGTGCAACACGTGTCTAATTTCAATCTTTTTGGGTAGCCACATTAAAAAAAGGTTAAAAGGAAGTGAAACTTTATCAGTATTTTGATATGTCTAAACTACTGTCATTTTAGCACATAGTATAAAATATTGATGCAATATTTTGCATTCTTTCTGGTATTAAGCCTTCCAAATCTGATATGCATTTTCTGTCTACAGCACCACATTTCAAGTCATGAGCCACATGTGGCCATGGACGACTGCGCTGAATCACATGGGTCTACAGAATCATAACACAAACTCTTCCAGGATGATCTACTGAGTAGGGAATCTCTGTGGCACTGCCTGGGCGATCTTATACACCAACTTAAGGGTACAGAAGCTTGTTCTGTAACCTAGAATTTCTGACCTTAGATAAAACATAGAATCACAGTTTATCTAACACTGTCCCCCCATCCTGCTCCCAACACCAGCCATCTCCCCACCCAGATGATGTGATGTAGCAACTGTGATGCCTACCGGATGAAAAGACATCATTTCTGTGGTAGAAAAACTTACTTGAGGATCACAGCTATAACTGAATTAGAATAAGATAATATTCCATAAAGTTTACAGAGTTAGCTGAAGGTAGTTCTGATGTTTTTGAGGGCAAGATGTGCTCTCATCTTACAGTGAAGTGCTCTCATCTTTTCTCATGAAAAGCAGTTTTTTCATCTTTGAGGAAGAAGATTAAGGTAACAAAATACTGACTGGGAAGTGGAGAGGGAAAAAAAGAAAGTAATTACCCAAAAACTGGGACTAGAAGTTAGGATGGGGACACTAAAAACGAGACAAGTTCAAAAGTGGGATGTGTGAGCTACTAACCAGAAACATAACATCTAACCTCTATGTGCCTCGCATCTCACATGTCTGACCTTAGCAGTAACTGTAGGAAAATAAAATTGAATGTTAGGGCAGAAAGGGACTCCTGAGCTTATCTGGTCTAACCCACTCACTTTAAGGAAAAAGGCCCGGGGAGATAAAGCAACTCGGCCCCATGTCACTTAGAAGCAGAGTCAGGCTGCCAATCCAGGTGCTCTCACTATAGATTGCAGGTAAGGCTCCATCCAGTTCAGGTCAAAGGAACAGATGCTGTTGGGAGGAACAGGCTACTCCCTACAACCCACAGTGAGCACAGGGGAATGGCAGACACATTCTCTTGTAGGTGGGAGAAAACAGCAAGTCAATTCAAAATATTAAAGCAATGTTGACATAAAATGGCATTCATATGGGACTCTTCCTAATAGTTCTGTTTGCATACTTTTTCTCCTCTCGAAAAAAGAATCCCAATATGAATTAAACTGGATTTCTGATGAATTATGTGGGCATTTAGATCAACTAACAAAACAAGAACCTTGATATGCTGTACGTTTCAAGACACATTCATCAGGATTTTACATAGATGGGTATCAAAAGATATTTACAGGAAGAAAGTGCTCTCTTTCACGTACACACACACACACACAGTGAGAATTTCACAATTACATCACCACCTAACACAGAAGATTCCTAACAGGTTGATGACCAGTTGACAAAATACATTATTCCAGTTTTCAGTCATAAATCATTTCACCTACATACATGTATAAAATTAAGCAGTATATTCCAGACTGATTCCAGGGAAGCCTGCCTTGAACATATTAAGATATACATATTAATACATTTATAAGCATGAAAAAAGACTGATATTTGCTCCAGTTTTCCCCAACCCACAATCTGAAATAAAGAAGAACACATATACAAAACTTTGCCTTGTATAAATAGCCCTTTGTTTGTGAGGCAGAAAAAAAAGGCAGCCATATTCTACTTTCTTATGATGTGTTTCGGTATCAAAAGGGCTGAATTTCTTTTTCAACTTCATGAATTAAATAATGTGTAGCCTAAAACCATATATACTGGCTTGAAACCATTCATTCTGCAAAGTTTTATTATAAAATGTTTTACTTTGTTCAGAATACACATGCTATTTTTGTCCACATTTCAATCCAAAGCCCCAGTCACCCTCCCACCCCCCAGGAAGGACCTTCACTTTGTAGTCAAAAGAAGTCATTTTCATGTGTGTTTCGTGTGTGTTCAGTATTCTATAATCCTCGGCCCTAAGGAGACTGGATTTTGTAAGGCTGATTAGTGTGGGGGTTTCTGGGAGAGTCAGGGACTTGTGTCACCGAGTGGGGCTACTTTAGGATGTCTGAGACAATGTGAAAAGGTGACCCCAGTGGGCAGTTTAGTAGAGAGTTACTGCACCATGTGCTCCCTCCCTCTGCCAATCTCATTTGCTCCCAAACTGAAGAAACATCAGGAGAGAAGAGAAGCACACTCTACTAGCCACACTGGCCCCACACCGCCTGCTGCTCTTCAGAGGGCCAGCGTATCGATAAGATCTCACCACATTCTCAAAGTGCACCCGGGAAGGAAGGGCAGAGTCATCACACCATCATGAAGAGAAGGGAAGTGAGACACGGGGGGAATGAGGGGACTTGCCCAGCCATGAGCAGCACCCAGCTCCCCAGGTCTCGGGCTCTGCAGCCTTTACTCACAAGCCTAACGGAGCTCCCATGAGAAGGCCTCCCATCATAACCAGAATCCTGACTGTTCATAATGCACATCTCATAACTCAGTTTCTGGATGTACAGAATTGTGAAATTCTGTGCTATATTTCACCCCATTGGTTCTACTTTATTTTCCTACAGTTTCCAGAAAGATCCTTTCTAACCAACCAAAAGCATGTTAAGCAGACAGCAAGAAGTCCTTTTTTATTTGACTGCACAATCTGAAATAGAAAGTCCAAAGACCCAGCATTCGGTACAGAGCAGTAGAAAAATTAGACACTGCCGTTGAAAATCAGAGACTTTTTCATCACATCTGAAACTCTGATCAAATCCCAGGTTGCAACTAAAATACTGAAATGCCAAAATGGAAACGATGGTCTTTCATAGCATCACAGAAAGTTTCTTTGCACCTGAAACCCTTAGACTGCTGACGATCACACTATTGGTCATGGCAGAGAAGCGGTGGAGGCAAGTCAGGAGGTGATTGGCCAAGGGCAGAGATGAAATCCTGCCCCAGAAAACACAGACATGGAGGCAAGTGACGAGCTGGGGGATGAGAAAATTACGGACAAATTTGGGACACTTATCATGATTCCAGGGAGTTGTCATGTGTTATGGTAAGAAGAGATCAGCTATTTTAACTAACAACACACACGCCTATGCCTTAGCGGGAAGGGCTGCTGAGAAACAGAATTCATCTACTTTTGGCAGAGAATACATTGCTGCTGGGGGCATCTGCGTTCATACCACCAAACATCACAAGTCCAAGTAAATTCTAGACAGCACTGCAACGGCCCTCCTAATGCTGGAAAACCTAAGTGGGGAACTAATTTTTTTTTTTTAACTGTTCCTGAGATATAGTTTCTTTAAAATATTTACTTGCTTTTTCCAACTATTTTAACCTTGAGAAACCAACCTGTCACAGCTTTTCTAGCTGACTATAAAGGCCTCGCGCACTCAGTCTCACTCTCACACACATTCATACAATTGTATTATGCATTTTGATGATTAAATTAAAAATATCTTCCATTGCTGATGTTCTAATCGACTATACACAGAGAGATCAGAAGTTATTGTGTGTCATGAAAAAAATTATGTCACAAATAGAGCTCAGCCCAGTTACTGATTTTTGATATGAAACAGAAGTGGGCTTTTTGTTCATGGTGGGTGAGGCTGCACAACTGGCCCTATTGGTTTCTCTGGGGACCACTATCACTGACCCCCAAAGCAAAACACGGGGGTCTGGTGGCACTTCCCGTTTTCAGTGGCTAGTGCAAGAGTCCCCCACCAGGAACATGAATACTTCTTAAAAATCATCTTCTTCTTAAACATTTATAAAAAGAAAAACTATCTACAGTAGTGTATCATCACTAATAGAAATTTCCTCCCAGTTCTATTTTAGAAGGCGTCAAATGATGTTCTTTAAATAAACTATAAATACCCCATGTATTCCCTCATGTCTGGCTGTCCCAACCTCTTACTTTTTTTTTTTTTTTTTTGGCAAATTAAAAAGGCGTACGGCTTCTTCTTGCCAATTTGTACATCTGAGGTTTAGCTTGGTATCCTGCGGTAAAAGTACATGTAGCCCAGGTCTTTAGGGGGCCTTTCTGAGGCACAAACTTTGTGGTCATTGTAGATCACCCATCTGAAAACAAAAGACAGAAGTGAGTGATGGATTTAAGTCAGTTCTAGGAAAACGCAGAAGAAAGTTACTGCGCCATACTCAATGTAATCAAGATGTTTTAAGATAAACCAAACTCAAGTCAATTGCCAGTGGGACACTACACTGCTTTTTTATTCTCAAGTTCAATCAAGAAGGAGTTCCTAAAGGAGCCTCCAAACACTTCCATTTGTAGATGCCCCTAGACGGCCTCAGAAATGGAGGCAAAGACATGTGTGTCTATTCCAGTCATAAATAGACATGCAGTGAACAATTACACAGCCATTAAAATGCCTTCAAATGATATTTGGTAGAGTGAGAAAATAATACAATATGAAGTGGGGAAAAGCAGATTACAAAATTGTACTTACTGTGTACGAACTTCAAGCTTTTAGAAAAGCTGTAAATACATACATATGCGTGTATACAGACAAACACATTCCCTCTTCCCATTGAAAACAGTAAAACAGAAATGTATCAAAATAGAGACTATGGTTCTCTCTCTGCTTCCAGACAACATGTTCTTCATGTGATTTTGTATCTTACAAACTCCTTATGATGAAATTCACTGCTTTTTCTATTCTAAGTAAGCTCTTTTTCTTAAGAAATATATTTTAAAAAGAGTTGTCTGCTTGGTAATAAAATGAATTCACTATAAATTAAGTTCCTGTGCTCAACTATTTTACAAATCAAGTTGAGAAGCCAAGGCTTAAATGACACATGGAAAAGGACCACAGTGGATTTCTGGCTGGAGACCAGTCACTCCTGCAGCAAGAGGTCAGTGTTCTACCAGGAGAGGCCAAGGTTACGTGGTTCTTCAGTGTCCATGCGGCCAAGCGCTGCCTCAAGCAGAGCTGACCCACAGGACAGGCCACTCAGGGGGAGTTCAAGGAAGGGCTGAGGGATCCAGCCCAGGAAGAAGACTCTGAAGAGAGCAGCAGCTTGACACCCCACAACTGTCTCATTCCCAGCTCGCTACTTCCCTCACAATTCTTGAAGCCAGGCCACAGCAGGGCGAACACTAGGTGTTAGAGCTGCCAGACAGAACACAGGATACCCAGTCAGATTTGAGTATAATATAAACAACAAATACTTTTTTAATATAAGGATGTCCCATGTAATGGTTGAGACATATTTATACTAAAAAGTTATTCATCATCTGAAATGCAAACATAGTAGGACATCCTGGTTTTCTGGCTTTGCTTCATTTTGTTGGCTAACTCTGGCGATCCTACAGAGGTTCCAAATACAGACTCGCATTCTTCTGCAGGAAGCCTCTTGACTCTGGGAAGTCTCCCTGCTATGATGGTGAACAGTGGCTCTCAGCACCAGCTCTGACACAGCTGCAAAAGCCAAGCTGTTCAGCCTCTCTGAGCTTCAGTGTCTTGACTTATAAAATGGCTTTGAGAGTCTATTCCTACAAGACCACTGTGAGAACCAAATGAGATGACACATGAGACACCCAGGGGAGTGCCCGGCACATAGCAAGTGCTCAATAAAACACAGATCTCATTTTACCTTCTTAAAAAGACTCACCTTCCTTCCTTTTTAATGTGACAGACGTAGTGGCCACTCATTGTAGACGTTCCCATGTGACTGATGAACGCAAATAATTCATACACTATGGAAGAGGAAACAACTCAGTTACTAGCAGCATTTCTAGAAATAAATAGCACTTCTGTTCAGAATTTAATGCCAAGGAGAATGGAATCCAGCAACTGTTCAGACTTAAAAACAAAATGTATTTAGTTGCTAGGCTGAGAACACATACACACACCCGCAACGTGACAGTAACTTCAAACTGCAAATCATAACAAAACAGGACATAGTAGAGCTGACAGTAAGCACCTATCTGAAAAGGGATGAAAAAGCCCCCAGCCCAGTCTGGTGGCAAGCACATGGGTCTAAAAGGGGAGTCCCGGCTCCATCACCTCCAAGCAGCATGAGGGTGGAGAAGTTGTTTTGCCTCTCAGAACTCCTTTCTTCACAGAAATGCAAAATCCACCCACTTTTCAAGGCTCTATGAGGCTTAAATGAGCAATTCAGACTAAAATACCACAGAAATGTCAGGATTCAGAGGAAGAAAGCAGATAGCTGTTATCATTTATAGACAGGGATAATGCTCAGAATATACATCCTGTGATTTCTGACTTGCTCATGATGATAAACCAAATGGGACCAAAATTCAGGCTTCACACTTTCTGAACAAGGAGATATATAGTCTCTTGGAGCCTGAGATGGACATTTATTCTCTAACAAATACCTCCTGCCATCTAGCACAGATGCTGTGCCAAATCCACGGTGAACAAATTTCAGCTCATGTTCCCCTGGCCAGTCTGAGGCCTACACAACACCTCCATAACACAAAGTGGGTGTACAGACTGGTACTCGTCCATCTCCGCAAACCGCTACAGACTACGATGGGATAGGTACAGAAGCTGGGCGAGTGTTTATAATAGTTTGAGAGTAATATTCATGTCTGTTGAATCTAATAAGGGAAAAAATGGGCTTGCCTATTCATTTTTTTGGTACCCAATTTTTGTTGTATTTTACAAGGGTGTTGGTTCTGGAAAGACCCTTTCCTTGCTGCTCCCTCTCTCATCCTTTCTCTCCTTGCTGTTTACCAGGACTAATCCATGCATTCAGCTATGAATCCTTAATCAGTATACTACAATTGCAGACCTCCTCTCTGCAAACATTTTCCCCCAGGAAATGACTTTCTTTCGGTTGTCCAGATGCCTGACTTCTCTTCCTCTGGACTTTTCAACACTAATGACCTGGGGCTCTGACCTCAGACCTTTCTTCCTTCTATCTTCACACCTACCCTCCACGTTCTCTCCCTCCTTCCCTTTTCAACTCTGTTCCCACCACCATCCTCCCTCTCCAAGTGTCTCACGGCATTAACTGGAATTATGTTCATTTCATTTCTGGAATGTTCACCACTCATGTATAGAACTACAATTGAATTTTGTATATTGGCCTGTTTCCTGCAATCTTGCTGAAGCCATTTATTAGTTCTAATAGTTTTTAAAGTAAATTCCTTAGAATTTTCTATATACATGGGTGCTAAGTCGCTTCAGTCGTTTCTGACTCTTTGCAGCCCTGTGGACTATAGCTGATCAGGCTCCCCTGTTCATGGGATTCTGCAGGCAAGAGTACTGGAGTGGGTTGTCATGCCCTCTTCCAGGGGATCTTCCAGACCCACGATAGAAACTGAGCCTCTTAGGTCTCCTGCATTGGCAGGAAGGTTCTTTACCACTAGCACCACCTGAGAAGCCCTTCTATATACAAGACCAAGTCATTTGCAAACAGAAATAGTTTTACTTCTTTCTTGCCTATTTCTTTTTCTTGCTTAACTGCCATGGCTAGAACCTCTTGCTGCTGCTGCTAAGTCGCTTCAGTCGTGTCTGACTCTGTGTGACCCCACAGATGGCAGCCCACCAGGCTCCCCCGTCCCTGGGATTCTCCAGGCAAGAACACTGGAGTGGGTTGCCATTTCCTTCTCCAATGCATGAAAGTGAAAAGTGAAAGTGAAGTCACTCAGTTGTGCCCGACTTCACAACCCCATGGACTGCAGCCTACCAGGCTCCTCCATCTATGGGATTTTCCAGGCAAGAGTACTGGAGTGGGTTGCCATTGCCTTCTCCAAGAACCTCTTGCACGATGTTAAACAGAAATGGCAAGAGTAAACAGAATGGCAAGAGGGGACATCCTTATCTTGTTCCTGCTCTCATGGGAAAAGCATTTAGTCTTTTGCCATGAAGCATGATGTGGGCTGTGGGGTTTAGGTGAAAGTGAAAGTTGCTCAGTCATGTCTGACTCTTTGAGACTCCAGTCCATGGAATTCTCCAGGGCAGAATACTAAAGTGGGTAGCCTTTCCCTTCTCCAGGGGATCTTCCTGAGTCAGGGATCAAACCCAGGTCTCCCTCATTGCAGGCGGATTCTTTACCAGCTGAGCCACCAGGGATGTGGGTAGATGCCCTTTATCAGGTTGAGAAAGTTCCCTTTTATTGCCAGTTTATCAAGCATTCTATCCTCCCACCATTTCCTTCAAAATATATACAGAATCGACTACTACTTACCACCTCCACTACTAACCCCCAATCCAAGTTACCAGCATCTCCTGTCTGAATTAGTACAATAGACTCCACTCCTACCAGGGCTCCCTGCTTCCTCCCTTACCCCCTAGTGACCATTCTCAATACGGCTTCAAAGCTCGCTCTTACACTGACCCATGATGGCCCCCAACCTCCTCCCACTCTCCTGCTCACTCCACTCCAGCTCCTCCAGCCTCCTGGCTGCTACTCCAACATGCACCAGCTACTCCTCTCACTGACAGAGAGGCCTTCAAGCCCCACACCTATTGTTCCCTCAACCTGGAACTCTTCTTTCAGCTGCTACCTCATCCGCTCCTCACTTCACAGAGGTCTCAGGTCAAATGTCATCTCAGAGAGGCCTCCCTTATAAATAGCGACTCCTCCCCTCCCTTCCACCCCATCCTCGTCCCAACCTTTCTTTACTGTTGTCCATGGAGCTCAAAATAACACCATATCACATATTTACGTGTGTATTTGTTCACTATCTCCTTTTATCCCAGGCTATGTCCTCCATAAGGACAATAAGTTTGTTTTGTTGGTGGGTTTTTATTATTATTATTATTATTATTATAAAATTACCAAATATTTATTTCACGTGTCTGTTTTGTTTACTGGAATATCCAGGCACAGAAAACAGTACATACATGCAGTAGGCATGTCTTCCTTCACCTCATGTCCTGATTTGTTTTTATATCTTTTCATATTGTATATATTTTTATAAACCACCTATAAAAGTATAAATTGAGGTATAAATTAGTGATATTTAAAAAGGAATGAATCAGAAAGGATTGTCTTTCCCATCATCAACTAAGTTTCTGTTGTTAGCTATATTAACTGACAACTCTTCCCCTCCAAAAAATAAAAAAACCAAAAGCAAAAAATCACAGGTATGGAACAGAAAACAGACAAGAACAGTTGTGAGTGATAATCATTTTGCCATGGCACTTAGTGATGCAGAGACCTTGTCTGCCGTCCCCTAGGGTTCCCTGTCACTATGAACCCACACCACCTGCTAAACAGGATTGAGTAGGAGCTGAAACTTTTTTATGTTCCTTGACTCTGGCTGGTTTTTAAAGCTCTTTTGGAATAATTTTATATCAAATTCTAAATCTTCAGTTTGAGAAATTTGCGGCTGATCTCCCACTAGGTGGCTATACCCTCTTAGACTCTTCATGAAATAAAGAAAGAACATGATCTTTCACAAGGAACTGATCTTCCCTCACAAGGAACTGATCCCCCCAAAGTGTGAGAGTCACTCGGTCCAGTTGTGACCCCATGGACTACAACCTGCCAGGATTCTCTGTCCATGGAATTCTCCAGATAAGAATACCGGAGTGGGTAGCCATTCCCTTCTCAACAGGATATTCCCAACACAGGGATCAAACCCAGGTCTCCCACATTGCAGGTGGATTCTTTACCATCTGAGCCACCAGGGAAGCCCCAAAACAACATCTTAAAATAACTGAACCAAATATTTAATGAGCACTTCCCAATAAACCAGGTGACTTCAGTGAAATGTTGCTCAGAAACCAACAACCTAGCATGTTAACAAAACAGACAGACATAGAGAAAAGAACAAACCCATACACTCACAGCCAAACATGTCTTTAAACCCCCAAAAGACATTTTCCCCTCTTTAGTAAAAGCAATTAATTCACATGTATACTCAAAATCATAAAAACAAAGAAAAAAGATTAGCATAAATCTTAGTCCTATAATTAAAATTAACTGTGTTTATCAACAGAAGCAACCACTCCATGCATTATTCAAGGCCTCCTGCTAAGAACCAATAGCAAAAGAGAGAGAGTCTCAATAAATTTGAAAAAATTCAACAGGTAAGAAATCTCAATTTATATGTTTCCAAACAGAACATCAAGGTGAATAAACCAGACAGTGAAGCCACTGCTGATTCTTCTCCCAGTTGCCAGACATCTCCCTCCAAAAAACAGCATCATCACATTCTCAGAAAATATAGACCCCTTTTTATGTAGCTAGAAAAGGCATTTTAAAGCAAGGTAAATCATTTTTAAAATGTTGACTTTCAAGACTTCCCTGGTGGTCCAGTGGCTAAGACACCACGCTCTCAATGCAGCAGGCCCAGTTCAATTCCTGGTCAAGGAACTAGATTCTGCATGCCTCAGCTAAGACCCAGCCCAGCCAAATAAATGCATAAAACATTTTTTGTTGTTGTTGACTTTCAACAGGGACACTTTTACACTGTCTAGAAGAACTGGACAAAACTACCTAAACTACCATGTTCAACCTCTGGCCAGTGGAGTCCTTCTAACGAGTCAGAATTAAAGTGTCTGAAACTAGCATCCTTTGTCCCTACTTCCCTCTTCCAAAAAACCTGTCCTTTTCTGGATTTAGGAACATGTCCCCAGCCTTTCTAATAAGAAGAATTTTTTTTTTTTTGTACTGATCAGTGAGAAGAATTTTTAATATCTAAATTTTACCACTCCCACCCAAAGTAATAAGGGATTATACTTGATTTTACTCTTTGAAAAAGAAAGCACTGTCAGGAAAATTAAATGCAAACCTGGAAAGCAAAAGAGGTAGGCAGAATGCTCTTTTGTATTGTGAGGTAGTTAGAATAAGAAAAAGGAGTCCAGAATGGCAGTGGCTAAAAGACAAAGAAGGGAAAAGCCGGCAAAAATAGAACAAGGAAGGTCAGAGGAGGATGGAGAGACAACCTCAGATAAAACAAACAGCCCTCCTGGCTAGCCCAATTACATAGGGCAGGCCCAGGGGGAGGAGAAAAAAAAAAGAGTCAAAATTGGGTGGGAGGGGCTTCTCTTCTCTTCACATCTTTTGGGTTGGCCAGCCCTCACTCCTTGAGGATGTATTTTCCTTTATTTTCTAAATAAAACTGAGCTGTAACGCTAGTCCATCCAAGGAAACTACACAGAGCCATAACACTGGTCTGTCTGTTGCTTCAAATTTTTGTTGCAACAAGACAGAACTGAGGAAATCACACATTCCCCTGACAGTACCATATGGAGAAATGGCCACCCAAGGATCGTCTAGGGTTGGGACCAGCATACTATGAGGCCACATAGGCCAAATCCAGCCCACAGCCAGTTTCTGTGCTGCCAGGGAGAAAGGAGAAAAGGGGGGGGTCAAAAATACGAGGTGACAAATGTATGGCCCATGAGGCCTAAAACATTTACTATCTGGACCTTCAGGGAAAAAACGTGCAGACCCCTAGTCTAGGGTAATGAACTTACTTCCTCTCACCACTTACTACTGAGTAAAGATTCCACACTTAGTGAAGTTACTTGTTATCTTGTAGATTTTTGTCTGGCAAAGATATCAAAAAGTTCTCTCTGGTGGAATATATACAAGCATGCCTCAGAGAGATTGTGGGTTTGGTTCCAGGCCACCACAATAAAGCAATTATCTAAATAAAGCAAGTCACATGAATTTTGTTGGTTTCCCAGTGCATATAAATAAAAACTATGTTTTACATTATACTATAGCCTATTCAGTATGCAATAGCATATGTCTAAAAAAGAAATGTGCATATCTTAATTTAAAAATACTTTATGGATTAAAAAATGCTAACCATCATCTGAGCCTTCAGCAAATTGTAATCTTTTTGCTGGTGAAAGTGAAAGTCATTCAATTGTGTCTGAGTCTTTGCGACTCCATAGACTGTAGCCTGCCAGACTCCTCTGTCTACAGATTCTCCTGGCCAGAATACTGGAGTGCCTTTCCCTTCTCCAGGGGATATTGCCGACACAGGGGCTCTGAAATATTGTGAGAATTACCAAAATGCGACACAGAAATACTAAGTGAGCAAATGCTGTTGGAAAAAAAAATGGCTTCAACAGACTTGCTTGATATGCCACAGCCACAAGCCTTCACTCTGTAAAAACCACAATGTCTGTCAAACACATAAAAGAGAATCACATTAAAATGAGGTCTGCCTGTGCTAATGTGATTCCAGTTCTGTAAGGATTAAGCCATCAGCCACTGCAGACGCCCCCTCCAAAGTATTCTTGGGACACTGATCTGCTTTTGACAGCAGACTGTAAAGTTTCCTTACCTTTTAAGTAATCTGTTGTAACTTTCTGTATTTGCCTTTCAAATCTTTTATTGTCACTTTGGTTCAAAGAATAAGTATTGTTTCACACTAACCTATGATCCTATCTGACCAACTGTTTTAAAACCTTTTGATTTCTTTGACAAAGTTCTTTTGACCTCTAGCTAACTTTGAGATGATTCCAAGGGCCCCTGAAACAACCCAAAGTAATTAGGTTCAATTGGTATGTTAATTACATAGGAAGACATTGTCAAATAAGTGGTGAAAAACCTTAGGTTATATTATGTGACTAAGATGGTGTGATCACTCACTTAGAGACAGACATCCTGGAACGTGAAGTCAAGTGGGCCTTAGAAAGCATCACTACGAACAAAGCTAGTGGAGATGATGGAATTCCAGTGGAGCTATTTCAAATCCTGAGAGATGATGCTGTGAAAGTGCTGCACTCAGTATGTCAGCAAATTTGGAAAACTCAGCAGTGGCCATAGGACTGGAAAAGGTCAGTTTTCATTCCAATTTCAAAGAAAGGCAATGCCAAAGAATGCTCAAACTACTGCACAAGTGCACTCATCTCATACACTAGTAAAGTAATGCTCAAAATTCTCCAAGCCAGGCTTCAGCAATACATGAACCATGAAATTCCAGATGTTCAAGCTGGTTTTGAAAAGGCAGAGGAACCAGAGATCAAATTGCCAACATCTGCTGGTTCATCAAAAAGCAAGAGAGTTCCAGAAAAACATCTATTTCTGCTTTATTGACTATGCCAAAGCCTTTGACTGTGTGTATCACAATAAACTGTGGAAAATTCTGAAAGAGATGGGAATACCAGATCACCTGACCTGCCTCTTGAGAAATCTGTATGCAGCTCAGGAAGCAACAGTTCGAACTGGACATGGAACAACAGAATAGTTCCAAATAGGAAAAGGAGTACGTCAGAGCTGTATATTGTCACCCTGCTTATTTAACTTATATGCAGAGTACATCGTGAGAAACGCTGCGCTGGAAGAAGCACAAGCTGGAATCAAGATTTCCGGGAGAAATATCAATAACCTCAGATATGCAGATGACACCACCCTTATGGCAGAAAGTGAAGAGAAACTAAAAAGCCTCTTGATGAAAGTGGAAAAGGAGAGTGAAAAAGTTGGCTTAAAGCTCAACGTTCAAAAAACTAAGATCATGGCATCCAGCCCCATTAGTTCATGGGAAATAGATGGGGAAACAGTGGAAACAGTGTCAGACTTTATTTTGGGGGGCTCCAAAATTACTGCAGATGGTGACTGCAGCCATGAAATTAAAAGACGCTTACTCCTTGGAAGAAAAGTTATGACCAACCTAGATAGTATATTCAAAAGCAGAGATATTACTTTGCCAACAAAGGTCCATCTAGTCAAGGCTATGGTTTTTCCAGTGGTCATGTATGGATATGAGAGTTGGACTGTGTAGAAAGCCGAAGGCCGAAGAATTGATGCTTTTGAACTGTGGTGTTGGAGAAGACTCTTGAGAGTCCCTTGGACTGCAAGGAGATCCAACCAGTCCATCCTAAAGGAGATGAGTCCTGGGTGTTCATTGGAAAGACTGATGCTGAGGCTGAAACTCTAATACTTTGGCCACCTCATGTGAAGAGTTGACTCATTGGAAAAGACCCTGATGCTGGGACGAATTGGGGGCAGGAGGAGAAGGGGACACCGAGGATGAGACGGCTGGATGGCATCTGACTCGATGCACATAAGTTTGGGTGAACTCTGAGAGTTGGTGATGGACAGGGAGGCCTGGCATGCTACGATTCATGGGGTCGCATAGAGTCGGACACAACTGAGCGACTGAACTGAACTGAACTGAGACATGGGACAAATAAATTCATGGGATTAGATCTGATAGACAAAGTGCCTGAATAACTATAGACAGAGGTTTATAACACTGTACAGGAGGCAATGACCAAAATCACCCCCTAGAAGAAGAAGTGCAAAAAGCCTTCCTCAGTGATCAATGCGAAGAAATAAGGGAAAACAACAGACATACATCCTGGAGTGTGAAGACAAGTAGGCCTGAGGAAGCATTACTATAAACAAAGCTAGTGGAGGTGATGGAATTCCAGATGAGCTATTTCAAATCCTAAAAGATGATGCTGTTAAAATGCTACACTCAATATGTCAGTAAATTTGGAAAACGCAGCAGTGGCCACAGGACTGGAAAAGGTCAGATTTCATTCCAATCCCAAAGAAGGGTAATGCCAAAGAACATTCAAACTACTATATAATTGTGCTCATTTGACATGTTAGCAAGGTAATCCTCAAAATCTTTCAAGTTAGGCTTCAACAGTTCATGAACTGAGAACTTCCAGATGTAGAAACTGGACTTAGAAAAGGCAGAGGAACCAGAGATCAAAATGCCAACATCTGTTGGACCATAAAAAAAACTAGGGAATTCCAGAAAAACATATACTTCTGCTTCATTGACTACACTAAAGCCTTTGACTGTGTGGAATTCTTAAAGAGCTGGGATACCAGACCACCTTACCTGCCTCCTGAGAAGGTATGCCGATCAAGAAGCAACAGTTAGAACTGGACATGGAACAACAGACTGATCCAAACTGGGAAAGGAGTATGTCAAAGCTATATATTGTTACCCTGCTTATTTAACTGATATGCAGAGTACATCATGCGAAATGCTAGGCTGGATGAAGCTGGAATCAAGATTGCAGGGAGAGTATCAATAACCTCAGATATGCAGATGACACACCCTTTTGGCAGAAAGCAAAGATGAACTAAAAAGCCTCGTAATGAAAGTGAAAGAGATGACTGAAAAGGTTGGCTTAAAACTCAACATCCAAAAACTAAGATCATGGCATCTGAACAAAACGAATACAGTATTGTAAAGCAAAACAAACTAAAAAATAAAAATTAATTAAAAAAAAAAAAAAAAGATCATGGCATCTGGCTCATCACTTCATGGCAAAAAGATGGGAGGAAGAAATGGAAACAGTGACAGACTGTATTTTCTCAGGCTCCAAATCACTGTGCACAGTGACTGCATGTGTACTAAGTCACTTCAATTCATCTGACTCTCTGCAACTTTACAGACGTAGCCAGCCTGGCTCCTCTGTCCGTGGGATTCTCCAGGCAAGAATACTGGAGTGGATTGCCATGTTCTCCCTCCAGGGGATCTTCCCAGCCTAGGGACTGAACCTGCATCTCCTGGAATTCCTGCATCTCAGGCAGATTATTTACTGCTGAGCCACCAGGGAAGCCCTGGAGCCACGACATTAAAAGACGCTTGCTCCTTGGAAGAAAAGCCATGACATACCTAGACATCACTTTACCCACAAAGGTCTGTGTAGTCAAAGCTATGGTTTTCCAGTAGTCATGTACAGATATGAGAGTTGGACCATAAAGAAGGCTGAGCGCCAAAGAACTGATGTTTTCAAATTGTGGTGTTGGACAAGACTCTTGAGAGTCCCTTGAAAAACAAGGAGATCAAACCAGTCCATCTTAAAGGAAATCAGTCCTGAGTATTCACTGCAGAGGCTGATGTTGAAGCTCCAATACTTTGGCCACCTGATGAAAAGACCCTGATGGTGGGAAAGATTGAAGGCAGGAGGAGAAGGAGGCAACATAGAATAAGATGGTTGGATGGCATCACCAAATCAATTGGCATGAGTCTGAATAAACTCCGGGAGATAGTGAAGGACAGGGAAGCTCGGTGAGCTGTAGTGCATAGGGTCGCAAAGATCGGACACAACTGAGTGACCGAACAACAAGACGTAGGAAGAAGCAATAAGGGAAAGAATTCCCTAGATCGTAAACTAGTACGACAGACCATCCAGAGAATTTTAGGTTATCAACAGGGCCTAATTAAAAAAAAAAAAAAAAAAAAAAAACTTGAATGGCCTATCAACGAAATCCCCATCTGACCTAAGCATAAGAATTCCTAGTACAGTGGGACAAATTTGTCATGAAATGCCTCCCAACCCTAGATCAAATCTGTGACCAGGAGGGGTGCTGTAGATGGAGAATGCTGTCTGCCATTCCAGCTCTACAAAGATCAAGCCTTCAGCTGCTGCCACTGACCACAGTGCAGCCTCAGGGAATTCAGGAGGGAGAAAAAACAGGAACCTTTCTGTACTCTGGATACCGACCTTAGATAGACAGTTAAGACTCATATCTAAGGAATGATTTCCATGAGCTAAGAATCTTGCATCTTCTCTGAGATGGAAAAGTACTATGATCATTAACGAGATATGTTTTCTTTGTGATTAGCAGTAAGCTTTTGATGTTCAACTACATGTTTTTCTTTCAGCAAATACTCTAATTAATATATATCTTGGCTCCTTCTTTACCTCTTCAGAGAATTCCTCAGATGATACTGCCCTCAGTGAGTGAGTGAGTGAGTGAGTGAAGTCACTCAGTCGTGTCCGACTCTTTGTGACCCCATGGACTGTAGCCCTCCAAGCTCCTCTGTCCATGGGATTCTCCAGGCAAGAATACTGGAGTGGGTTGCCATTAAGGTTCCCTGAATAAAACTTGCAACTTTTAGGTTCTGAGGTTTTTCTTCTGCCAACACCTGTAACTTCCAGGAGTTATGATCCTCATAGACACTAATTATACATCTAACTCAGCCATCAAATTTTCTTCAAATATTCTAAAAGCTTTTGAATCAGTAATAACAACTAACTGGTTCCCTAATAAATCAAAGAAAATCTGTCTATAGGTTCAGTTTTCATGTACCTGACAGTCCTTTTACCTTTTTGAAACTAGAGTTTAACAACACATAATGACCATAAGAAATGCTAGATTCAGGAGTGCGATTAATTTACATTTTATAAATCATTCAAGCATATATATCTACTTAAAAAGCATGAGACTGTGAGGGCAGGGCACATTATTTAGTCCGTTTACAGAGTGCTCAGAATACAGAGTTTCCTTGGTGGCTCAGACAATCTGTCAATGCAAGAGATCTGAGTTCAATCCTGGGTTGGGAAGATTCCCTGGAGAAGGAAATGGCAACCTACTCCAGAATTCTTGCCTGGGAAATCCCAAGGACAGAGAAGCCTCGTGGGCTACAGTCCATGGGATCACAGAGTCAGACACGACGGACAGCACACAGACATCTCCCCAGAACACAGAAACATCAAAAACTGCTCAGAACAAACACCAAGACCCCGGGTGCTCTGCAGCCTTCGGATGAGAAACCAAGACTGAATTTTCCAACTGAATCTTCCTAACTTGAATAATGTGTTTCATTACCCATCCCTAACAAGAGAAGGGAAACTGTGTCATTCCCAATTTCCCAGCATCTGACTCACAAGCATCCTACATCTGCAATCTCCCTACCTTCAACTGCTTGGTTTCCCTCATTCCTGCTCTGAGAAAAGACCCACAGTGTGTGGTGGGGGGCAAGGAGTGGATTTGGAGCTTTTAGAAAACTATTCAATTCCCAAAAAGAGAGAAAGGAGGATTTCAGTAAATCAATAACAGCTTAAGTTAACTGATAACATGGACAGAATCTTAAAAGGTCTACAAATTGCCTCCCCAACTCCAGCCAATTCAAAATCACCAATCCACCTGGACTTCTCATTGTCATACTGCCTAAAACAACAAGTAGCAAAGACTTTCCTCCAAGCTCAATAGTTCCTGGCCACTTATACTTCAGTGTAAATTAGTTTACTCCAGAGTGGCTTCCTCGTAACTTCCATAGTACCATTGAAAAGCACAGGTGCTGACAGAATGAGAAAGAGAATCCAGATGTATTCAGTGTGTGCAGCTTTCGAGGAGCCACCGGGGCTTAGCCTCCCCGGCCGCTGTGCCTCTGCTCTACAGCTCCTATTCTGACTGCATTCCTTGGGGAGTTCTGAATGTTGGGAGCCCCACCATTATGTAAATGAAATGTCTCTCTGCTCTCCTTGCTGGAAAATTCTCAGCTGCAGCAGAAGATGTCTGCACCATTAGAGCGATCTGGCTGAAGGAGCCGGAGCAGGTTCTGAGTAATCACAGCCTAATCACATTTTAATTACACTGGCAATCAGTGAGTTCTTAAAACAACAACAACAACAACAACTAAGCAGTCATTAAAGGCAACACAGAAAAGGGAATGATTTTGCAAATGGTAGGAGCCCAGATAGGTCAGACTGATGACTTGATTTCCCACTTCTTAAGAATTTTAAAAACTCAACAGAAAGTTAAGTATAGCTCTTAAGACAGGTAAGAGATGACCATAAATAGTCTTCTGAAAAATAGGCTCCTGCCTGTGTTCCAACTTAGAAAACTTGAAATAGGATGACTCAAGAGGGGGCAAAGGATGAAATGCAGCCTTCAAAATCAGCCAGACCTGAATTACAAGGTGGTCCTACCAAGAGCAAGTAGGTATCTTATTAGCTCCCACTTTCTCACTGTGAGGAGCCAGGAAAAATCAGTAACGGAAATGCCTGGCATTTAGTGGACATTCAGTAAAGCACAGCTACTGTTTCACCAAGTGTTGAAAGCACAAGCCCTTTTAATCAAATTAGATAACATCATGCAATGACATTGCTTCCTCATTCAAAAAGATGACAATAGACATTTTTAATTAACATATTCCCTAAAGGAAGAATTTGATGCAAGTGCTTCTTTAATCCCAGTCACTGTTTTTCCAGTTCAATCACCTTCCATGTCATTATTTTTGGAGATAACAGGCTGTTGTGACATCCCAGTAGCCATGCTACTCCTTAAAGTAAGAGTAACCTACTCTCAGATCTTCCCTTGTGACTCAGCAATGAAGAATTCTCCTGCCAATGCAGGAGACATGAGTTTGATGCCTGGTTGGGAAGACCCTCTGGAGAAGGAAATGGTAACCTACTCCAGTATTCTTGCCTGGGAAATCCCATGGACAGAGGAGCCTGGTGGACTAAAGTCCATGGGGTCACAAAGGAGTCAGAACCACAAAGTTCCTCTGTCCATGGGATTCTCCAGGCAAAGAGAGTGGGTTGTCATGCCCTCCTCCAGGGGATCTTCCCACCCCAGGGATCAAACCCACATCTCTTGTGTCCCCTTCATTGGTAGGCAGGTTCTTTACCACTAGCACCACCTGAAGACAGACCCTCATATTCTCAGAACCTCTGCAGAGAACTCTGGGACAAGACTCTGCTGAATTTTAACCTGGAAAGTTTTAATAATAAGAGGCACTAGCAGCCATCCTGTGGCCATGAGGGAGTGCCTGTTTAAGACTGGAACCAACCCTAAGGAAACAGAGGCAGACGATACACCCAGACAAAAGGGTTTGAGTTCTGGAGTCAAGGGCATGCCCAAAGTCAAGTCTTCCTGGGACCTGCGAGCTTTTATGATACAACACATACCGTTTTGTTTAAACAAGTTTGGCTTAGCAATCCTACTACTTATAAAAGAACCCTGAAAACTGTTGTTGGTTTTATTTGTCTGTTTGGGCTCTCCATTTTGCTCCTAAATAGAAATTACCTAAACCTTTAAATTTTCCTCATTATCCCCAAATGTTCAAGCCAATTCACCAACCAAAATAAAGTTAAAAAGCAATGTCTTGACAATGTAAACAACTCACCTATAAAGAATACATATTTTTCAGAGTGGAACCTATGAATTAAATATAATTCTAATCAAATCCCTACAGAAAGGCCAATTGCAAGATCAGGAACTTTTCAAAATTCAGGAGAAACAGTTTAGAAAATATATCAACAGAAAATTGGAATAAAGATTTACTAAGCATGGCCTTTCCCATCAAAGCAAGACCCAGTTTCCCCTACAGCCAACCAGTCCCTCCTTTATCAGGAAGCTTGCACAAGCCTCTTATCCTCATCCATCAAAGGGCAGACGAGACAAAACCACAATCACAGAAAACTAACCAAATCAATCACAGCTTTGTGCATCTTAATGAAACTATGAGCCATGCAATGGAGGAAACCACCCAAGACAGATGAGTTATGGTGGAGAGTTCTGACAAAATGTGGTCCACTGGTGAAGGGAATAGCAAACCACTTCATCATTCTTGGCTTGAGTGTCCCATGAACGGTATGAAAAGGCAGAAAGATATGACACTGAAAAATGAACCCCCTAGGTCAGTAGATGTCCAATATGCTGCTGGAGAAGAGCAGAGAAATAGCTCCAGAAGAAAGGAAGAGGATGGGCCAAAGCAGAAACAATGCCCAGCTGTGAATGTATCTCATGGTGAAAGTAAAACCTGATGCTGTAAAGAACAATATTGCATAGGAACCTGGAATGTTAGATCAATCAATCAAGGTAAACTGGAAGTGGTCAAACAGAAGATGGCAAGAGTGAACATCAACATTTTAGGAATCAGTGAACTAAAATGAATGGAAATGGGCAAATTTAATTCAGATGACCATTATATCTATCGCTGTGGGCAAGAATCCCTTAGAAGAAATGCAGTAGCCCTCATAGTCAAGAGAAGAGTCTGAAATGCAGTACTTGGGTGCAACCTCAAAAACGACAAAATGATCTCTGTTCATTTCCAAGGCAAACCATTCAATATCACAGTAATCCAAGTCTATACCCCAACAACTAATGCCAAAGAAGCTTAAAGTGAATAGCTCTATGATGACCCACAAGACCTTCTAGAACTAACACCAAAAAAAGTTGTCCTTTTCATCATAGGGGATTGGAATGAAAAGTAGGAAGTCAAGAGATACCTGGAGTAACAGGCAAATTTGGTCTTGGTATACAAAATGAAGCAGGGCAAAGGCTAACAGAGTTTTACCAAGAGAATGCACTGGTTATAGCAAATACTCTCTTCCAACAACACAAGAGAAGACTCTACACATGGACCTCATCAGATGGTCAATACCGAAATCAGATTGATTATATTCTCTGCAGCTAAGATAGAGAAGCTCTATACAGTCAGCAAAAACAAGACCTGGAGCTGACTGTGACTCAGATCATGAACTCCTTATTGCAAAATTCAGACTTAAATTGAAGAAAGTAGGGAAAACAATAGGCCATTCAGGTATGACCTGAATCAAATCCTTTACAATTATACAGTGGAAGTGACAAATAGATTCAAGGGATTAGATCTGATAAGAATGCCTAAAGAATTATGGATGGAGGTTCATAACACTGGTATAGGAGGCAGTGATTAAATCATCCCCAAGAAAAAGAAACACAGAAAGGCAAAATGGTTGTCTGAGGAGGCCTTACAAATAGCTGAGAAAAGAAGAGAAGCAAAAGGCAAAGGAAAAAAAGGAAAGATATACCCATCTGAATGCAGAGTTTCAAAGAATAGCAAGGAGAGATGAAAAAGCCTTCCTAAGTGAACAATACAAAGAAACAGAGGAAAACAAAATGGAAAAGATTACAGATCTTTTCAAGAAAATGAGAGATACCAAGGGAACATTTCATGCAAAGATGGGCACAATAAAGGGTAGATACAGTATGGACCTAACAGAAGCAGAAGATATTACGAACAGATGGCAAGAATACACAGAAGAATTATACAAAAAAGGTCTTAATGACCTGAATAACCATGATGGTGTGATCACTCCTGTAGAGCCAGACATCCATCCTGGAGTGTGAAGTCAAGTGAGCCTTAGGGAGCATTACTACAAAGCTAGTGGAGGTGATGGAATTCCAGTTGAGCTATTTCAAGTACTGAAAGATGATGCTGTGAAAGTGCTGCACTCAACATGCCAGCAAATTTGGAAGACTCAGCAGTGGCCACAGGACTGGAAAAGACCAGTTCTCATTCCAATCCCAAAGAAGGGTAATGCCAAAGAATGTTCAAACTACCGCACAAGTGCACTCATTTCACATGCTAGCAAGGTCATGCTCAAAATCCTTCAAGTTAAGCTCAATAGTATGTGAACCGAGAACTTCCATATGTAGAAGCTGGATTTAGAAAAGTCAAGGTACCAGAGATCAAATTGCCAACATCGTTGGGCCATAAAAAAAAGCAAGCAAATTTCAGAAAAACATCTATTTCTGCTTCATGGACTACACTAAAGCCTTTGACTGTGTGGATCAGAAAAAACTGTGGAAAATTCTTAAAGAGATAAGAATACCAGACCACCTTACCTGCCTCCTGAGAAACCTGTATGGAGGTCAAGAAGCAACAGTTAGAACCAGACATGGAACAACAAACTGGTTCAGAATTGGGAAAGGAGTACGTCAACGTTGTATATGGTCACCCTGCTTATTTAATTTATATGCAGAGTACATTATGCAAAACACTGGGCTGGATAAATCTCAAGCTGGAATCAAGCTTGCTGGGAGAAATCTTGATTTCTTCGTATCACCTCAGATATGCAGATAACACCACCCTTATGGGAGAAAGCAAAGATGAACTAAAGAGCTTCTTGATGAAAGTGAAAGAGGAGAGTGAAAAAGCTGGCTTAAAACTCAACATTCAAAAACGAAGATCATGGCATCTGGTCCATCACTTTACAGCAAACAAATGGTGAAAAATGAAAACAGTGACTGACTTTATTTCTTTGGGCTCCAAAATCACTGTGGATGGTGACTGCAGCCATGATATTAAAAGACGCTTACTCCTTGGAAGAAAAGCTATGACCAACCTAGACATCATATTAAAAAGCGGAGACATCACTTGCCAACAAAGGTCCACCTAGTCAAGGTTATGGTTTTTCCAGTAGTCATGTATGGATGTGAGAATTGGACCATAAGAAAAGCTGAGCGCCAAAGAATTGATGCTTTTGAATTCTGTTACTGAAGAAGACTCTTGAAAGTCCCTTGGACAGCAAGGAGATCAAACCAGTCAATCCTAAAGGAAATCAACCCTGAATATTCACTGGAAGGACTAATGCTGAAGCTTAAGCTCCAATACTTTGGCTACCTGATGTAAAGAGCCAACTCATTGGAAAAGACTTTGATGCTGGAAAAGATTGATGGCAGGAGGAGAAGGGCGACAGAGATAAGATGGTTGGATGGCACCACCAACTCAGTGGACATAAGTTTGAGAAAGTTTTGGGAGACGGTGAAGGACTGGGAAGCCTGACATGCTGCAGTCCATAGGGTTGCAAAGAGTCAGACATGACTGAGTGACTGAACAACACAGAATATTTAATTCTGAGAAGTAACTAAACCAGAAACACATACAACTATATGGAAAACCATATAGCTTCAGGGTCAGGAGAAAGGGGAGATGAAGCAAAAGAAAACATGTTTCTGCCAGAAAAACTCAATACTATAAAGCTACAAGGTATAATTTACAATACTTGAAACTGTCAAACAAATCAATTAAAAAAATATCTAAACATTTCAATAAAAATGGGCAATGGGCAAAGGAAGTGAGGAAGCAATTAACACAAGAAGAAAAACAACTAGGCAATAAGGATATGAAAAATATGAAGAGTGCTTGGCTGACAGCACTGCTGGGAAGGATGGGAAAAGGAGCTCATGGCTGTGTTTGAGGGGAGTGAAGCAATCATCTGTATTCACATCTCAAAACACACATCTGATTCCAAAACTTCACTTCCAGAAACTCACCCTAAAGAAATAATAAAGGAGGGCCTTCCCTGGTGGTCTAATGGCTAAGACTCCGAGCTTCCAAATCAGGGGGCCCGGGTTCAACCCCTGTTCAGGAAACTCACAAGTAAGAAGAATTCGCATGCTACTACTAAAGAATCAGTGTGCTGCAACTAAGACCTGGTGCAGCAAAGAAATAAATAATTTTTTTAAGTAACTTTTAAAAAAAAGAAGAAAGGAGAGCTCAAGAATATTCATTACAGCATTATTTTTAACAGAAAAAAAGAAGGGAGTGGAGTGGAGGAGGGAAGAAATGAAAGAAACTTAAATGTTGAACAAATGTTTGTTACCTCAATAGAGAAAGAAGCATTTGTTATACTTCTATGAACAGAATTCACCCTTTAAGAATAATGTATTATTTAAAAATCACTGCCAACACCTTCTGAATGTGCAAATAACCCTGTTATTAAAACTCTTTCTGAAATTGTCTTTTATTTAAATAATAGCTAGCTGGCCTAGAATTAGGTATATATATTATGATACAACTGAATATTAATATATGTTCAATGACTTGGATTTACATAATGTATACCCACAGTTAGGGAATGAGCAGGCTATAAAATAGCATGAATAGTGGCTATAATGTACAGCACAGGGAAATATAGTCATTATTTTGTAATAACTATAAATGGAGTATCAGCTATAAAAATACTGAATCACTATGCTGTACACCTGAAACTAATATATTATAAATTAACTATCTTTCAATATCTTAAAGATATCATGTATAGAATAGAATGCTATATTTCTCTAAATATATATTTTTATATTCATTTTTATTTTTTTGCCAAGAAAGATCTAAAGGATATACACAAAATATTTAACAGTGACAGGATTATAATTATCATTTTCCTCTTTTCATAGATCTGCATTTTCTCAAGTTGCTAAAGTTATTATACATCCTTTCCATTGGAAGAAAAAATAATATAAATGTTAATTTTTGGAAAAGGAAAACAAGAAAAGTGACCAACATGCGTTCAGATGCTAATGCAGCGGAAAAAAAGATGTCATTCTTCCCCTTTCCTGTGGTCTCGGCAACAGAATACAGCAGTGCATGGCTAGTTCCTCCAGGCGGCACTCAGTGGAGGCAGCAAACAAACAACCCCTGTGACCTCCACCACGTGGCCTTCACTTCTTCATTCAGTCATTCGTTTGCTCATCACCTCCCATGGGCCAGACACAGTGCTGGAAAGGCTACTTGAAAAGCATCTGTTCTTCTGCAAAATCCCACGCAGAATGCATTTGATGAGTTCGGGTGGTTTATACATTTTTTATAACTACATTTTTCTCCTCCTACTGCCCTTAGATTCTGCATATCCTCCGTGCATCACTGTCTCCTTCGCCACACTCCACCATAATTGCTAAATTTGGAAGTGATGAAGAGTAAGAGCCACAGAGTTTGGCCCAGAGCGCCTTTAAATTCAAGGGGTTTAAAAACTTCATGAAACCCTATTCAAGGATGCAACTCAAAAACGAGGAAGACATGCAGGTCACTCTGAGTTCAGTAAGCCGGAGGAGAGGATGTGGCTATTCTGTATCATTAAGGACCATCTCTGAGAGAATGGTTGGTCCGTCTAAGCTCCATCAGAAGACAGGAAACGCTAATGAGCAGACTCTCCCTCCCTCTGCAGCCATCTACCCTGGCGGCATTACAAGGGCCCATCTTGTGGTTTATTCCTTCTGCAAGAACTCACCATCTTAAAGAAAAGTCCATTACAGAAAATCAAGGAAGCGGTGAACCAATGGACACGGAACACATAATAAATCCTGCTCGTGAATTATTGAGTAACTTGTCCGTAACAGCTTTTAATATTTTACGCCAGGCAGTGATTTCCAAAAAGTAACACAAGCCCCTTTAGACAGGTTGGAAGTTGGGAGAAAGACAGTTCATCCTTTCCTTATCTAGTCGCATTAACACAGTTTCAGTGAAGAAATACCTGTTTTATATAAAAGAAGAAGGAAATGTCCCTCCCCCTCTCTGTCTCTAGAGCCATATCAATGCATACATGTTAGATCTGGTAAGACCATGAAGCTACATGTCATACGATTATAGGAACAAATGCTGTTATGGTGAATTTAACTAGATTCAACTATTATTTTGTTGGTACTTTCTATGTACCAGACACCGCAAGCTCTATAAAAGTAAAATGGCCTCTGTCCTCCACCAGCTCCCCGTCAGCTGGGAGACACAGGTATTTACACAACTAATTTATCTCAAGATGAATCTGATACCTCTAATAAGAAAAGCAAACATCTCGTTACAGGAGCTACGGCACAGGCTCTGCAGGCAGACTGCCTGGCGGGGAGGAATTCTGGTTCTACTTCTCATCAGCACAGCAAGCTTGGCAAGTTACTTTGCCCTCTCTGCCTCAGTTTCCTCATCTGCAGCATGGACACAATCCCAGTGCCTACCTCACAGGGGTACTGTGAAAACTAAATACGGCATAAGTAAGGACTATTAATGTTGGTATAACTGTCATCAGCATGTGAGGTCAGGAGGGACTGATTATGATAAGAACCTGGGGGAGTGGCCCAGAGAAATGGAACCTGTGGCCAAGTTCTGAATAACGATGAGGATTTTAGCAAGACGTGATGGGAAAGAAGGGGCAATTTGCATCTAAGGGTTAGCCTGAATGAAGGCCTAGGGGTAAGGAGGAGAGGGCCGAGGACCACTGAGTAGTGTGGCTACCATACCAGGCCCGTGAGCTGTAGGTCTGGGGAGCGCAGAGGAAACACCAAGAGACAAGCTGGCTGGGACCTGACGGCAGCGGGTGGTGGCTGCCAGGCTCTGATCCTGCAGGGAAGGAGAGCCCGAGAGACAGGGTACAGAGTAGGCAGGAACATGCATTCTGACTTTGAATCTTGGCTCTACCTCTGAAGAACTATGTGATCTTGGGCAAGGTTACCTAATCTTTCTATGCCTCTGTTTTCTTACCTGTAAAATGGGTGTGGTGAGGAATAAATGAGTGTCTAGGTAAAGTGCTTAGAGTCGCGCTCAGCACAGGGTGACATATAAGTGTGTGCTGATGGAGGGCACCACATGTACCTACAGCAGTTCTTCCTGACCTGACAGCCCTTCAGAAAATGATGGAGGAGGTATGAGCAACGATAGGGTCAAGGGTATAAGATCGCTTTTCAACTCTTCAAAAATGTTACCACGAAAGTAACGGCTCTTTGGGACAAAAGTGTTCATGGCCTACAATGGAATTTCACCTCAAAGCACAGAGCAAGTCAGAGCTGGTGCTAAAGTGAGGCACACACACCAGGTGGCATGACTGAGTCTGCCAAGACTCCCCCAGGTCACCCTGGCCCAAGAGAAGTGGCCAAGTGCACCATTTATGCGGAAGGCAATGGCACCCCACTCCAGTACTCTTGCCTGGAAAATCCCATGGATGGAGGAGTCTGGTAGGCTGCAGTCCATGGAGTTAGGAGGAGTTGGACATCATTTTCAGGAGGAGCGACTTCATTTTCATTTTCACTTTCATGCATTGGAGAAGGAAATGGCAACCCACTCCAGTGTTCTTGCCTGGAGAATCCCAGGGACGGGGGAAGCCTGGTGGGCTGCCATCTATGGGGTCGCACAGAGTCAGACACAACTGAAGCAACTTAGCAGCAGCAGCAGCACCATTTATGAGAAGCTGGGATCTGTGCTAAGGTTTGAATGATGGCAGACTTCCCTAGTGGCTCAGATGGTAAACACGTCTGCCTACAATACAGGATACCCAGGTTCGATCCCTGGGTCGGGAAGATCCCCTGGAGAAGGAAATGGCAACCCACTCCAGTACTCTTGCCTGGAAAATCCCATGGACGGAGGAGCCTGGTAGGCTACAGTCCATGGGGTCGCAAAGAGTCGGACACTGCAACTTCACTTTCACTTTAAAGATGTCAACATGCAGGAGTGGGAGGGAAGGGTGTGAAGAGAACATACCACAACCCCTTGAGCATTCCCTGAGGCAAGAACTTACTTCCAGATCCATCCTTGACTCTAGGTCCTTCAGGTTTGGCCTCAGAAACGATGTTTGCATTGGCGTTATTCTCCATCTCAATCACAAAGTCACTGTCCTCCTCAAACTCAGGATGGCTAAAGATCCAATCCAGTGCTCTTTCCAGGTTACTATTCTGATAAAACAAAACATTTTTGCAATGTATGCTGTCCCGGGGCCTCATTATATCCTGACTGTCTGAACCAGGATGTCAAGCAGACAGGGCAGGAGGCCTGAATTCATTAGTCCTAAGTGGCTCTGAGTAAGAGGCTCTGACCCTGTCTATGAAATGCACTTTCCATGGACATTCTGCAAGTCTCTCAACTGAGATCTGTAATTGGATTTGCTGGAAAACAGTTCAGAGCAGCAGGTCAGCATTCCAAAGCTATATCAGTCCTAGCTCAGCATTTCTGTGAGCTGGTGCTGATAATGATGAGAGGCTGAAGGCCAAAGAGAATGGCATCTGTCTTACTGCGGCTCCTTCCAAAGCCACACTAACTGCAATGCTGCCTCTCCACCAACTGTATTTTGCGCAGATAACCGTGCAGGGTGGAGGGAAGCTAACATGGGTACCAGGTCAGAGCCTCTTCTCCTGAATGTCAGCAGAGTGACTGAACTGCAGCAGAGACAAGATTGATGCCTTGATTAATGAAGACAACACTGGTTAGTTAAGTTACATTGTTTTAAACCGAACTCCATGTAATTCAAATCAATGGACCATAAAAGCATTTCCGTCAATCCCCTTTGTGACATTACTTGATGAGTTAAACAATTCGTTTAGATGTAGGCAAAATCTCCAATTAAACAGTCCAGCAAGTAAAATAATTGGGGCATAAACAAGTACACTGAGTATAACAAACTCCAGTTGAAACATTTCAAGCATTTTAAAGGGAAACAGATTGTTCCAGCCAATCTGTCGGGAACCAGCCGAGAGCCTCTGTGA
The DNA here is from genome assembly GCA_006408695.1 of Aepyceros melampus. Lineage (NCBI taxonomy): Eukaryota > Metazoa > Chordata > Mammalia > Artiodactyla > Bovidae > Aepyceros > Aepyceros melampus. The sequence continues at coordinate 431,087 of SJXQ01006596.1, forward strand.
CCTCAGCAAGGGGCCCAATCAGAGCCCAGTCAGGATGGTCAAAAATGGATTGGTTCTGGTGGTTTAGTCACTAAGTCATGTCCAATGCTTGCAGTCTTGATCCCTTAGACTGTAGCCCGCCAGGCTCCTCTGTCCATGGATCTTCCCAGGCAAGAGTACTGGAGTGGGTTGCCATTTCCTCCTCCAGGGGAACTTCCCAATCCAGAGATCGAATCCGGGTCTCCTGAATTGGCAGGCTTTACCACTGAGCCACCAGGGAAGCCCTCAAAAATGCATTATGGTGTGGAAAAAAAAAATACTTTCCGTCAATATTAAACAGATGTCTGTACTGCAAGAGGAAGGCTTCTGTCTACCCTCCAATATCCTGGTCCCGTCTTTCCTGATAATATCAGGACTTCACGAATACCTGATAAACCTTCTCTCCACAGAGAGAAACAGAAGCAGAGAATTCCAAAGAGACTTCTCCATGAGGACTTTTGAGAGAGACCACTCCAAGATCTTGGTATCAGAAAAGCACAATTTCTCCTGAAGGACTGTCTTACTGAACACAGGATCTCAAGCATCCCTCCTTCCTCTAAGGCCACAAGCTACTCCAAATAAAGTCTCTGACCTCGTGGTAATGAACATTAAGAGGACACAGAGTGTCTTTCAGCTGGATTATCTTACCTCCATTGTATTATCTCCCTCGATTTTTAAAAATATCCTTACTCTTAAAATCTCTGTATGTTTCCCTCAATCATTTGTTTTAGTTTTATACATACTACATGCAAATAAACCTTCCTGGGGTGTAGTGGGTGTGAGGCAGACATGATTCAAAACGGCCAGAGGACACTGGAAAGTTTCAGTTGCCACTAACAAAGCAGAAGAGGCAGGGGTTCACATGGTCTCTCGTGCTCACCGTTGCTCGCAGGGCCTGAATAGCCTGATTTCGATGGAATCCCATGGAGGTAATGATAGCTACAGTTTCTTCCGGAGGTTGGTTATCCAATCCAGTAGCACCAAAAACAGAGGCTCCAACAGAAGCTGCTCCTCCATAACCAGGCATAGTCAGTGGTTCAGCAAAATCTGGAGAAAAGAATCACACTCAGGCCCTTTCCTTTTTCGGGTCTTGAAATAAACAACTCTCTAGAGCTAAGAAGAAAAAATACCTAAAGTTACAATAATCAAGACAGTCTAAAAGTGGCATAAGAACAAACATATAGATCAACCGCCTAATAGAACAGAATTCAGAGTTCAGATATAACCCTACATATCAACGGTCAACTGATTTTCAACAAGGGTACTGAGACCATTCAGTGGGGAAAGGACAGTCTTTTCAACAAGCGCTGCTGGGACAACTACATATCCACATGCAAAAAAATAAATTTGGATCCCTACCTCACATCATATGCAAAAATTAACTCCAGATGGATCACTGGCCTAAATGTAAAAGCTAAAACTATAAAACTCTTAAAGCATGTAAGAAAATCTTTGTAACCTTTGGGTTAGGCAATGGTTGTCTAGATACAACACCGAAAGCACAAGTGACAAAAGATAAAAAATAGACAAAAGGATACTATCAAGAAAGTGAAAAGATAACCCATACAACAGAAGAACATATTTGTAAGCCATAATCCCATATGGTAACTGTATCCAGAGCTCTTCGAACTCAAAAATACAAAGACAACTAACCTCATTAAAAACTGGCAAAGTATATGAGTAGATATTTCTCCAAAGATACATAATTGGTCAATATGCATATGAAAAGGCATTCATCATTAGCCATTAGGGAAATGCAAATCAAAATCACAATGAGATTTAACAAGGGTTGGTGAGGATGTAGGAAAACTGGAGCCCTCATACATTGCTAGTGGGGATTGCTAGTCACTGTTAAAAAACAGTTTGGTACCTTCTAAGAGAGTTAAACGTGGAGTTACTATATGACCCAGAAATTCCATTCACGAGAAATGAAAACACGCCCATATAAAAATTTGTACATGGGGACTTCCCTGCTTGTCTGGTGGCTGAGAATCTGCCTGTCAATGCAGAGGACACAGGTTCAATCCCTGGCGGAGGGGGATCCCACATGCTTCGTAGCAACTAAGCCCTTGCACCACCACTGCTGAGCCCATGTGCTGCAGCTACTGAAGCTCCTGCACTTGAGCCGGCCTGCCACAGTGAACCCACAAAGAGACGCCCGGGACCCACAATGAAGGGTAGCCCTCGCTCGCTGCAGCTAGAGAAAGCCCACACAGAGCAACAAAGACCCAGTGAAGCCAAAAATAAAATAAATGTTTAAAATATATCTCTAAAAAAACTTTGTACACAAAATGTTTATAGCGGCATTATTCATAATAGCCAAAAAGTGGAAATCCAAATATCCATCAATTGATGAAGGAATAAATAAAACACAGTATGCTCATACAACAGACTATTATTCAACCATAAAAAGAAATAAAGCACCAATACATGCCACAACATAAATGAACCTTGAAAGCATGATGCTAAGTGATAGAAACCAGAAGCAAAATATCTCACATTGCACGATTCCATTTCTATGAAACATCCAGAACAGACAAATCCACAGAGCCAGAAAGAATGTTGACTAGTGATTGCCAGGGGCTGGGAAGAACAGGGAAAATGGAAAGTGACTTCATTATCTACAGAATTTCTTTTTGGATGGTTGCAAAAAACTCTGTGAATTTACTAAAAAACCACTGTAATATACACTTTTTATCTGGGGAAATTCTTTTTCCTCTTTATTTTTTAAATTCTGAAAGTATGATAACACATTTATAGGAGACTTGGAAAACACAGAACAAAGTTACATATAGTTCCACTATATATTACAATTTTTTAAGTAGATAAATTAAGATTTTTAGTTGGAGTTTCAATACCAAACTCAAAAATTAATAGAATGAATAGACAGAAAAGTAGAAGGATATAGTAGACCTGAAAAGCACTATGAACCAATAATTAAGATTTATACAAGTGAAATATATACTTTAAATGAGGGAATTATATGGTATGTGAATTATACCTTAATAAAGTAGATAAAAGTTAATGCTAACTAAACAGCCCCTATTTCTTCAGGCACATTCTTTTATCTCAAGTTCTCATTATTTCTTAGCTATAACTATATCGCACATCTTTCCAATGTTTTTTTGTGTGTGTGTGACTGAATCATACATTTTAAAAGGGTGAATTCTCTCTCAACAAAGCTATTATTTAAAAGAGGAAAGCAAAGACTGTGACTTTGCCACACAAGCAAAATAACCACCCTCTCCCATCTACTCCGTACAGCAGATTATGAGCTGATAAATCATTTTCTGGGACACACCCTGAGGACACAGAAGGACCAAGGCTTAACACCACTGAGGGCAATCATGTCAGACTCCAAAGCCATCCCATCTTCTGACCACCTACCTGGCTCTTCCATGTGAACCACGATCCAGTTGAAGGCCACCTCAGCTCCCATATTTCCAGTAAAATACACAGCCTTCCGACACGCTTCTAGAGGGAAGCCCATCTCAGCCAGCTGCATCACCGAAGACTCATCAATATCTGATGCTACAGAGCACACAGGATAGTCTGGTGTGAAACGTCAACCCTATTTCTTCTTGTCTTAGCTTCTCTTCACCCCTTATCCACATGCTACTCAAAGAAGGTGCTATTTTTTTAATGTTTAGATGGTGGTTTAACTGTGTTTTGTTTTAAGACATCCAAATATTAAGCTATTTGAGCTGAGTTTTTATCTTTGACCTAAATAGGAACCATGGTAATTACCTGAACAATCCAAGCACTGAAAAACAACTCCCTAATTTCCTGTGGGGAGATCTAGTGTATTCCCAGAACCATTTCAGTCTCTTGCATCACTCTCAAGACCACTACAGCAGGCTCTCTTAGGACTGAAATTGGAAGAGAAAGCATTCTCTACAGGCCAAAAAGCTTATTCCTTAAACCTCACAGAAAGTTATACCAGGTCTTTAGATATATCAGCAATCAAAGGATGCAATCACTGTGAGAAATGGAGAGCCCAACATTAAGATAGAAGGAAAATGTTTTAACTGTATACACTTAAGATATCAAAAAGGATTGCTTTACAAACATAACTTTGGCTTAGATACAGGTTTTCTTTTCTTTTCACAATAATATATAGATATGGGTAGAGAGGGCTTCCCTGGAGGCATAGATGGGAAAGAATCTACCTGCAATGCAGGAGATCTGTGTTCAATCCCTAGGTCGGGAAGATGCCCTAGAGAAGGAAATGGCAACCCACTCCAGTACTCCTGTCTGGAAAGTCCTATGGACAGAGAAGCCTGGTGGCCTATAGTCCCTGGGGTCGCAAGAGTCGAACACCACTTAGTGACTAAACCATGGGTAGAGAGGTGTGTAAACACACACCTGTACATACACGTCTATAGGTTTGTATGTATATTCATTCATACACATACATGTACATGGGTGTGTATGTATGTCCATGTGTGTGTACACATATCACCTACACGAGGCTCTCAAATTACACCAAAGGCTGAGAGGGAACTGGAGCACAAAATATCCCCCTTTTGTTTTCCACTCCCTGAGGTCTATAATCTACTGAAAACTCTGCCAGAGGCAGCAATCAGTAGAAGCACTGAGGAACAGAAATATCTGTTCTACAAAAATTATCCTGAAAATGTATTTACCAAAGTTCTATCTCCAATGAGGATACACGGAACATCCTATCAAGATAAAATTTTAAGAAAGCAATGATATAGGACAACAGTGATTCCTCAATTGTGTTCTAGAGAACCCTAGTGTTCTAAGAGAGATGAACCACAAAATTAACAAACCACACAACAAAGAGCTCCTATGGTCAAATAAGTTTTTTAAACCTACATTCTCTGTTCTCCCTAGAAATTCACAGTGTGCATTAAGGGAGTGAAAATTCTAAAGTCCTGTAATAAAGACTCCTGTAGTAGGTCTGGATTGACATGTACATACTACAGTATACACAATAGATAACCAACAAGGACCTACTGTATAGGAAAGAGAACTATACTCAATATTTTATAACTTAGAAAAATCTGAAAAAAATAGACATATATATGTATAACTGAATCACTGTGCTATATACCTGAAACTAATATGACATTGTAAATCAATGATACTTCAAATAAAATTTTTAAAATATTTTAAAAGTTTAGTAATTAAAAAAAGGATTCCTCTGGGCAGAAACTATGGAACTCTTTCAGAGAATACTTTTCAACACCTTGTGAAAGACTCTGTTCTCTAGAATGCAGTTAAGTAATGCAGCTTAATAAGTGTATGCATGCATGTAACAGCGTATTAAATTGAAAATGTCTAGTTCCATTTTGCGGAAAATAGAGTGAACCAGGCATAGGTAAAGAAAAGCAGAAGGACAGATGCCAAATGTTAATACTGGTTATAGATGGTTAGTGAAACCAGAGATGACTCATCACTAATATGTAATTTCTACATATCTTTTCATTTATAGTAAGAATACAATCAAAGTTACTCCTTTTAAATGTCTGCTGACTATGAGCTGAACTGCTGAAATTTGGATCCCTACCTCACATCATATGCAAAAATTAAGTCCAGATGGATCACTGGCCTAAATGTAAAAGCTAAAACTACAAAACTCTTAAAAGAAAGCATATAAGAAAATCTTTGTAATTAACCTCAGATAATGTTTTCTCCTGGTGAATACAGCAGGCTTAGTCAGGAGGAAAATGGAAAACTGCTGACTGTGAGCTGAACTGCTCACAGTCAGACTCCTCTGATACAGTTCCAGCCACGCTTCACCTCCCCTGGAGCAAGATCCTGGAGACTGGCTCTCTGCAGGGTTGGGACAGCCAGCAAACTCCTCACACTCCAGACAAGGTCAGGTGACATGAAAGCATGCCTGATGCCTAGCTCTGGCTCTGGTCCTAGCTCTTAGGTCTCTGAACTTTCCTGGGTATCACTTTTATCCTCTGCATAAAGGTCACCTGCTCTGCCCATCTTACTGTGACAATCAAATAAGAAGCTGGACTTTGTATTATTATAATAGTACATTTATACACAGTTAAAAGAATTTATGGAGTCACAAACTCAACAATAACTCATGGTAGCCATTCAAAAATACTGTTATCATTACAATCAGATTATTTGCAGAGGCAACAGTTTGCTCATGACCCTCGCTGTCCCTAACAGCCTCTTCAGCAACCAGCAAATCAAAATTGACCCAAGAAGGCAAGCATGGAGGTCTAAGTCACATAATCAATCACATAAAGTGTTTTTTGGCAAAGTAAAACACTTAAACTTCTAAATTAACAATAGTGCCTCTGGCAAGGCTTTGTAGACAAAAAGATTCAGAGTATTTTGTGTTAATATACTCCTTCTTCCTCCTAATTAATATCTAAATATTGACTATAAAATAGTTTGCTTTTTTTCATGTTCTTTAGAAAATCAAAAGTATCAACTCACCCAGGATTAAGGAACTAAATGACTACAAAATTAACAAGCAATCCAATGACACTGACACCCTTAAGAGTATTAATTAATACTACCATGTCCTGTCAACCATGTATCTTCATCATGTGCCCTGAGGAAGTGACAAAGTGACAGGTCACTGTGCTATCACTGCAGCAAGAGACCTACTCATGCGGCCAGGGAAGGAAGAAATGGCATCAGTATCCCCCATTCACATATGAGGAAACTGAGGCTCAGAGAAGTTAATGATTCTAGGTCACACAGCCACAATGGCAAAGCCAAGAGCTGGCTGGCTCTCACACTGAAGTTCTCTCTCCTGAAACACAGGGCCATCTTTTCACCACACTACTGGTTTAGATTTGCTGTGACCTCAACTTGCAGACCATGGTTTATTCCCACTCAGGAAAAGCTGCACACACACATATATAGAACAACGCCCTTTACTGAACCCCCACAGCTAAATGCGCTAGACCAGTAACAATGGTAGGACACTGAGAAAAAACATAAAAGATACATACGGTCTATCAGTTGGGTCATCAGGCGATCTGGAAATCAAAGGAGAGGGCAGGAAGTGAGACCCAACCATGGCAAAGAGTTCTAGAGAAAGAAAAAGAGTTAACCCGGAGCACTCCCTCACCCCCACCCATTAAGACCCCACACTGTTGTCAGCCCCCTGGTCCTCCACGCAGACCAGCCAACCCGACATAAAGTCATTCCAGGAAGGAGGGAGAATACCCAGTTTCAGGCATTTAGAGCAGATAAAACATGATGCTCTGCTGATCATCTTAAGGAACTAAATAATTTCCTTCCCTGTACTTATAAGAACTCCATATAATTACAATCCAAGAACTCTATTATAAACGCCTGGACCACCCCACCTACAGACCCCTTCCCTGCTCTCCACCCTCTGCAATTTAGCATTGGACTCAGCGTTAGAGAATAATGTAACACAGGTGCCAATCTTGACTCCTCTCTTGCTCCTCCTGGATTCACTTTATACCCCAACAGGTTCACCAACAATGGTCACTGCTCAGCTGACAGCCATCCTGTGGGGCAGGCACCCTAAGCGCTCTGGCACTATTAGCTGATGTACCTAATTAACTCATTAGGAAGGCAAACAGCAAACACGTGGGCTAACAAAGCCAGAATGAAAGTGATTTCACCAGAATAACTGAACTAATAATGAAGCCAAGATCTCTCCGTGCTGTTCTTAGACTCACAAAGGCAATGATTTTTCACATGTACTATTCTCTTTAAAAAGTATTCTTCACAAGGACCATTTTAAGGTTCAAGAGAGTAAGAGAAGCTCAAACTGTTCTCTTGCTATGAAGCAGTAATGAAGCTGGAGAGGTGAGATGTGGGCAAGATTTTTAAAACCAACACACACTGTTCAATTTCCCTTTCTGGTTCTCCAAAGATATTCCAAGAAGGACACAGCTCCCTCGTCTAAGAGCCCACTGGAAACACACTCCTCTTCCCCATAGGTTTATCAGAAAAGGGAGGAGGGAGGCAAAGGCAGAGGCAAGGTAAGCCAAAAACTTCCTGGAGACCTGCTGCCCTCTGCTGCTTGTGATTTCCATGGACCCATTTGGTTCATTCATGTTGGGGCTGTGCCTCTTCCTGTGACTATTAATATTTTAAGCTCAAGGTTTGCAGCCAGGCTTCAATTCTGTATGTCTATGGTGGGTTACAACACAGGAAAGCACCACGGGACAACAGAGTGGGGAAGGAAAAGGGACTATTCCAGCAGAGGAGCGGGAAGGCGTTGAGAAGGTCCTCCTGGCAGAAGACGGTACCTTTAGAGTCATCAGGAATCACTATGGGGGGGCTGATGTCTGGAAGTTCCTCCTCTCCTGGCTGCAACCCCCTGGCTCGGAGATGGTTGATATCAAGTAGGTCTGGCATATCAATAGAAACATCTGCAAAATGAGAGAGATTATACTCACTGGACTCTCCGAATAACCACAATCACCTCCTCAGTCTAGCACCACTAACTAGGTACACGTGTCTAGGCAGAGCTAAGGGATGTGTTATAGTTCCTGGGAGTAAGTCACAGGACCAGAAAACTGACTAAGACTGATCAGAGGTTAATGTAGAACCGGGGGAAACACAGATGCAGGATTTCATACTGAACAAGAAATGAGGGAAGCCAGAGGTCAAAAACTGGGAGCCCATACAACATCTGTAGACACTTTCTGTTGGCTGTTTTTAAAATGTTGGCAACATATTCCAATTTTTAAATCAGAAATTTCAACTCAAAACTCCAGACTTCCAACTCATTTTTTAAAAAAGCTGTAGCAGAGTCTCATGTGAAACAGCTGCCTGGGGCTGATTCTCAGCTTTCACTCCAAGGTAATGTGCCCTCCATGTCTGTCTGCCACAGACCTCACCACTCCCTCCTGCCCCCCATGATCCTGAGCATCACATGTGCACTATTCTGATTCTTGTGATAGGGAAATGTTTTCCTAATCCACGTCTTCATCCAAAAGGGGAATACTCAAGAAAGGACAAGACAGCTATAGCTATGTGTTTCTTATACCCAGCCTACTTCTGTCATTTACATTATCACTCTGTCCTCATTAGGCATTTGAGTTTGCAACCCACAGTTTATGCCTTTTCTCTGATCACCATGGGTACTGTGATTACTCTACCGAAGGTAATAAAAACTGAAGCTTTAAAGAAATTAATTGAACTTCAAGTGTATTCATCTTGAGGCATACTTTTTTTAACTTCTCAGCTCAGTTGTCATTATGTTGACTTATTCAAATACAAAATATATGTATGACTCTAACAGCCTGTTGTGAATTTATACTGCACACAGTCAGATATGATAATAATGGAAAATGGGTTCAAATGTTGGTGCAGGATATGTCTCTCGGGCTAGCAAACAGAATCTGAAAACACCATCCCCAAAACCAGCTACAATGTTAGGTGTGTAAGTCCTACTTTAAAACAACCACCCAAAGAAAAGGCTTAGTTTAAAAATAAATTTTTAATCTCAGCAAACAGCAAAATCAGACACAATGTCTGATCAACAAAATCAAAACAACCACTCCTCAACAGAAAATTTCAGGTTCATTAAAGAAAGCTTTGAGGCTGCTTTAAATTCAGCAAAACTATGAAATCTGATCTGAATTTGGCATTCCTTTACCAAAATTCCAAGGACAAAGAAAATAAAACTGTTTCCAAAGTCTTTAGAAGAAGTCAGTTTTCTCTCTGGGGTGCATCTTGGGTCCAAGGAGGAAAGGCTGAATGATGAGCAACCTGCCCTTGGCCCTCCTCCCTGCCCACAAAATTATTCCACCAGGAAAAGAGGAATGAGCTGCAGGCTCACGGCTGCATAATGCCACGTGGAAATCAGTGCTATGCTAACTGCTAGTGCCAGAGGTTTCTGGGAAATCACTCCTGCAGATTTTACATTCTTTTTACTTATCCCCTTCAGATGAGCAGATGAGTTCTTAATTAATCAACCTAGGACTGACTGTCTGGCAAGCAGTCTGAGATCCTTCTTTGAGATATCAGAGGTTAAAACTGTATGGACTTCCACGGCCCTAAGGACAGCCTAGGAACATATTCATATCTGACTGAGATGGTAGAGAAAATGTTCTTACTTATTGTCTGGAAAGATAACCTCAATGGCACCCACTCCAGTACTCTTGCCTGGAAAACCCCATGGACAGAGGAGCCTGGTAGGCTGCAGTCCATGGGGTCGCGAAGAGTCAGACATGACTAAGCAACTTCACTTTCACTTTTCACTTTCATGCATTGAAGAAGGAAATGGCAACCCACTCCAGTGTTCTTGCCTGGAGAATCCCACGGACAAGGGAGCCTGGTAGGCTGCCGTCTATGGGGTCGCACAGAGTCGGACACGACTGAAGCGACTTAGCAGCAGCAGTAGCAGCAACAGCGGTCAAAGGCCTTTAAGATTAGAAAGAAGCCCAATTTGGCCACATCCTTTTTTCTTTTTTAATACAACTGACTGTACTTATGTTATTATTAATAAAATTCATATGATTTAAACAAATGTCATTAGCCATACCCGCCTGCTTTAGAGGTTGAGGAGAGATGCTAAAAAGAGTATTGATATATCTTCAGTTACTAGCACCTCCAAGCATGGCTTTTGGAGCAGTAGCACTAGCAGCATCAGCATCACCTGGGCACATGTTAGACTATATGTGACCTGCTGAATCAGCACCTACATTTTACCAAGATCACGTTACAGTTTGGGAGGCATGATTTGAAATTGTGAGGCTCCTGTTTTTACTCTTAGATTCTGGCCACTTTAGAACCCATTATTAGAGAGGTGGGCAAGCAAGTAGCAATTTGTGTTTGTTTTTTTTGTGTTTGTTTGTTTGTTACTACCACCAATGCTTATCATATCTTTCAAAAGAGAAAGGCAGGAATCATGGAAAAAGAATGAAATGAGACCATTTCTAACAGCCAACCGCATGGGCTCTTTCACATGCCATGTTTTTTAAATAGCTAATTTAATGTTTTAAGCAAAAGCATGCAAAAGATACCTACCAAATTTTTTGGGAACCCAGTCAAGACCAAAAGTGAACTTCTTTATCTGCACTACCAAGTATTCAGGGAATGAGGCAAAGCGAGATGTTCTGGGAAACACAAGGGGATTAGATCAATGAAACAGGCAATAAGAATTATGGATACAGTTCATGAAGCATCATAAGCTGTGTCTGAGGCACACCCAGCAGTCCCAGGGCCTGCAGTGAAGAGGAGGGACACACACACACACACGTGAGCAGACAGACACACACACACACAGGAGTGCACACACACACATATCACCTCACCACTCATCCTGGCCTTTCCACGAGAGGACAATGTTTAACACAGGACAAGGTTGTCCCCAATTTTGGACACCTTGCAAAATCACTGCTTTTACTTTCCTGTGGCATTTTGTATTTCTGAAAAGTGGTTTTCAACTATAAACGTTTGTGTTTTTCTAAAACCCTTGGTAGTGTCACACATATTTGCAGATGCATAGGGGCACCTTGCATTGTGTTTGTATACTGAAGTTTGAAAAAGCTCCCTGAGCAATCCTGACACACCCCCAATCTGCTCTGACCACAAGTCTCTATCTTGCAGCACAGAGTTGGCATCAGGAGGTTATATCGGAACTTTGGTTGAGGCTGACTACTAGAAATGCCAGGGCCTCATTAAAATACTACCACACCTAAAATCTAGGGCCACATGGATCCTAAAGCGGGGGTGTGGATGGGTGGGTTGGGGGCTGTGTACTATGAAGTATCTAAAATATCTAAATCTGGGCCTTCAATTTTAGAAATTAATATATATAGTTAATGTCTTAAGTTTCCTTTCAAACTTTCATAAATGCTGAATTGCCTGGACTTGCCTTTGTGATTTTATGCACAAACTATTCAACTAATCCATCAAATACATGCCCCGGTTTCAGCTCATTCTCTCCACATTTATTATCTTGTTTATAAAAACCACTTCTACTCAAGTGTCAATCTGAGTACAGTAAGGTATATAGAAAAAACTTAGATTTAAACAGATACGATAGGTACCTTTTAAAATAAAAGATTCTAGGACATGTTTCCTACAAACTCCACTTTTCAAATCTATGTGGAATGCATCTTCCTAGAACTCAGAAATCAAATACAAATGTACGGCTGCCCCCTAGTGTAGAAGAAAAGCCACAGTTCAGGGACAGAGAATTGTCCAAAAAGTGTCAGAAGACTTGGATGCTACTTAATTCACTCAAAATCTAACCCTCCTTGAGGCTTCACATTTACAAAATGGGTTTATTAGTAATATCTGCCTGCCAGGGCTGTGCAACGGTCATGCAGTGTCATGAAACCACCTGGCACATTAGAATGTGCTGTGCACAGCCAAGGAGTTGGCATGATGATCTCGTCATGCAAGAGCCAGAATCACAGGACCAAGGACACTGAGCTGGTCTGTCACTGACCTGTATTTTGCCCCAAGCAGGTCACTTAACCACTCTGGATCTCAAATTCCCCATCACAAGGAAGGTTGAAGGGTACAGGCAATGAGGGGGTTTCTCAAAAAACAAGAGCTTAACTATCCTAAGGAGCTAATCTATTAGCCTAGCTCACTCTCCAGAAATTATATATTATCTCTAATGAGGTTTTCCTATCTTCTGAGAAGCAGTATTAATATCATTCTTAAATATAGCCAAGTCCTCAATTTCACCAAAAACCAAGAAGCATCATCTGATATTTTCAATGACTATAAAAGTGTCACCTCTCTGACCCCTTCCTCTAACCACATAAATTTAAAATCTGGAAAATATATAACAAAGAAATCAACCAAAAGTCATCAATGATTTCCAGACTGTGGTTCAGGATCCCAGAGACTCCTGAAGTTGCTCTGTGATCAGTATCGGGTGGGGAATCGCTGGTAATATACCATGGAGTGGGAGGCAGCAGCGGGAACTCAAGATTGATTTAACTCATCACTTTGTTGTGGGTAGCTACCAACCTAAGAGTCCCAGAAAGCAGGTTAGATGGTGCCCACATTGTACTTTCCTGTTGGTTAAACATTCCTTATTAATTTTGGTATACAGGGCCTCAACTTGAATCACACATTCAGTAACTGCTTAATATAAATGTGTTCAAGTCAACCTCAAAACTAACACTTGGCATTCATTAACTGCAGGTTTGGGATATCACGTTTGTTGTTAAATCTGGTAAGTTTATAAATTATGCACCAGTTACTCTTCTATTCCTAAAATTAATTCCTGGAATTAAAATTTTTCTTGAAAAGTTATATACTTAATAAATTCCACTGAAATATAAATTATTCAAAAAGGTCTAGATAGACACTGAATAAATTCACCTCAAAGAACTGTTACAGGAACTGAGTTAGGACTAAAGAGCTTAGAACAGTGACTGACGACAGTACGGCATTACCTCTCAACAACTCATTACCTTATTTAATACGCATCGATTGTTCACTGGTTACAAATTCAGGCAAAAACATTATGCAAACCTTATTAAGAAAAATATATTGATATATAAACTGTCTGTCTCTCTGAATTTATTAACACTATTTATTGAAAACCTGGTGACTAAAAAAAATTCTGTCATTTCCATTAAATACATTGAAAACATTAATCAACCACATAATTAACCAAATCATAATTAAAAACATAATTAATCAACACAAACTGTATAATCCAAGGTAAAAATAAAAGATAAAAGTAATGTAATAACAATTAGAGTGTATATTTACTCCACCAGGCACTATGCAAAGCATTTTATGCTTGATCCTCACCTCAACCCTATAAAGTTCTATTATTATCCCCAGTTTACAAATAAGGAAACTGAAGTTTATGAAAGTGAGGTCACTTGGCCAAGGTCATATACCAGTAAGTTCTACACTGAGGATTCAAACGCTGCCAGTCCACCTAAAGCCCTGCTCTGAGCCCCATACCGTTCCTTTCTATTCATGAATGATAAAGGTTAAAATGAAATCTGTCCCTATCAACCTTTAATCTGTGAGCTCCTTGAGGGGAGGGACTCCATCTCGTGCAGTTCATTGCCCAAGAGACACTGGGTGAGCAATAATATTTGCTGGGTGAATAAAATTACCAAACACATATTCTTCCCAGTCACTGTCTGTTCAGGACCAAAAAGGGAAGGATCTTTATATCTGGTCCATACTGGCCTAAGATCTACCACGAGGACATCATTTGTTTCTTCCTGGCCTTTTGGGCTCTGGGTCTAACACAAGAAAAATTTAAGGCCCCAAAGTAACATAATAAAGAGATCTATATTGCTGGAAATAACAGAAAGAAAAAAAAGATATTTTAGGAATTCACTGAACTAGTTCCCCTAAAACTATTATTTGAAACATAAGGTATAATAAAGAATAAACAATACTATAAGGATTATAAAGATACAAGCATAAGCAAGCAGGAAAGGAATATGGGGCAGTATACAACACAGGATTAAGAGTTTAAACTTCAAATGAATGAATTCCAAGTCTGTCACTTAGTGGCCATTATTAATATTTCCTTTACTAGGGTGATTAAGCAATATTTGATGGGATGCATTTAGCATATAACATGCAATAATATTGATAAATATGCCATAATGGTAGTTGCTTTATCACCCTAGAACACTGCTTTTTCCTTTCCCACAAGACCAGTTTTCAATTACCAACAATTGTGATACATCCAGTAATGACTTTCTTTCATATGCATTAAACCAAAAGATGTATGTAAACATACATACACACATGTGCATGTAACAGAGAAAAAGAAGAAACACGTTCAATGGCTACTGTTAAGGATTAGAGAAGGTAGAAACCCTTCTGCCTACAACTAAATATTTTGTGGGTCAGCAACCATTATCCCTCCACTCAAATGTAAGAAGGAACTGGTTGCTGACTTTGCCCCAGGTTAGAGCACAAGTTGGGAAGTGGGCACAAGAGAAGATCCAGATCTCCTGACCACCAGCCCAAGGGTAACAGATTGCCTCTGTGGAAGGCTAATGCTTCCCAGCTCCACTTCAAAGATGCTCCTTTTCCTACTGATGAGAAGATGCTTCCTCACAGGCCTACAGAGTAGGTCACACCCTGTACTTGTAAGACTCTGAAGAGCAGAAAAGGGGAACCAGGCAGACCAGCCAGTGAAGACCTTTCTGCAACTCACACCTGATGCTGGGGACTTTCTAGGCCGCCAGGCTTCTGATCACTTCCACCTCCCATACAGAGTCAGAATTAAAGTGCAAAGAGAAAAGGATAAATGTTTGTGGAATCTTCAGCCTACTGTCAATAAAAAAGAAAGAAAAACAGTTAAAAAAAATCACACAGTACATCTTAAACTCACAAAACGTTATGTGAATTATATTTCAATAAAGTTGAGAGAAAAAAACTGCTTTCACCACTAATAAAACGTGTAGCTTTCTAACTGCTCAAAGATGTGCCCAAGTTGTAATGAAGTGAATCACGAACATTTAACATGCCAGCTCACCAACTCTTATCTGCAAGGCCACACACACACATACACACACATACATACACATACACACACCCCAAAACTGAGCAATCCTAGGATGAACACTTACTCCACAATGGATAACTGATAACTGAACTATTAGAAATCTCCTCTGGATATGAAGAAACTTTTTAAAAGAAACTATTGTTAAGAAAATGTGGCTTTTTCTTTAAAGCTTTTGAAACAGTCTTTTTGTTTTCCCATTCTTAACACATGAAGTCAATCACCTGAAACAGAGGAATCCTGAGGGATGACTGTCACAGAGAATAAGCGATTCAGGTTTGACTGCTACTTGTAGTTGTGATTTAAAAAAAAAAAAAAAAAAACAGCCAGCAGTAGCTCATCCATCCTTCCCTGCCTTTCATGTCACCTAGAGCTCAGGCTGAGCCCAGAAAAAAAGGCTGAAGAATATCTAAAAGTAATGAGTTCCAGAGATGTTTAGACCTCCCCTCTTTCTCTGCATTGTAAGTTCTCTTTCTCCAACTGCATGAAGTACAAAGGCGAGGACTTGACTGTATAAAATCAACTAAGGTGTCAAGTGGAGGCAAAAAAAAAAAAAAAAATGTATGGACCGGACAAGAAGGATCACAATATAGAAACAGAACATCTCCTGACCATGTCTGAGCAGCTCGTTGGAACAAAGCCCAGGAGCCCTGAGGTCCCCTTTGAGATGCCCTGAGACCCCTAGTCTCCAGGCAGGAACAGAGTCACCAAGTTCTAAGTCAAATCTTTAACTGTGGAATCAGAATCTATCACAGTGGAGTTTAAATACTGAAGACTGTCATAAGTAGTTTTCAAATTTCTTCATTAATATCATCTTGCCATGTGGCGCAAGAGTTCTTGACTATACCTGTTCAGTAAAAAAAAGAAAAAAAGGCATTCTCTCCCTTACACATGATACAGATTACAAGCCTGTTTCACCGGATAGGCCTCATACAAGCAAGGTCTATGACAACTAGGGTTGTCTAAATCATAATCCCATCTGGCCACACGTGAGCAAGCATGCACAGACCTGTACAGCAGCACCCCTCGCCCCTCCCTACTGGCCCCCACCTCTCAAGGCCCCCTTCTCATCCTACTGCCACCACACAAGCACACACACACACTTACTTCACACCCGCAGACTTTGCTTGCAGGGCGCTGCTCCAGAAATCATCAACATTTTCTGGTTCAGAAAAGGCCTGCAGGCAGGCACTGAATGGTATCTTGGCACGAACCAACTCGGGAAGGGGTCTCCTGTTTGATTCTGCTTCCCTTCTCGTTAGTTCATAGGCGATCAGTTCATCTGCATAGAAGAGCAAACAAATGACTTTGCAGTCATTTATTTTCTTGAAAGGAAAGAGCCCCTTGAACAATGAACAGCCTTCCCTGAAGGCTTCTGGGCTGGGGGTAGGACTGCTTACTTGCTGCCCTCCACAGAGCCAGAGGAGTCTGCTGAAAGTGTGTTTAGAGTGGCAATGCCAGGCTGCATCAAGCCATTCATTTTTGCCTGTTCCTCTTTGAGGCTGACAGGAGGGAACTGTGAATTACGGTCCAGGTGAGAGGTTCAGATTACACATGTGCTGTAAGTGACGCACGAACCTGGGCTTTCATTTATCCAGAGGTCAAGACTGGTTTGACCCCAAATCACCCTCTAATCACAAAGTCTCCACACCAGAGAATTTCACACTGAGAGAAATCTGAGGGCTCGCCTCTTCCTGGCCCTTGACCATGATGAGAGGTCACGGAGAGCACAGGCCAAGGAGCAGGATGAACTATAAGGAACACAGTTACCCAAGGCACCAGACCTGCAATCCTACTCAGCAGTGCCAAGACAACTTCATGTGGGGTTACCTGACACTGCAGAAAGCAGAGCAGCCAACCCAGAAGGCTTTCTACACTATCCCTGCTCAAATGACCGAACACCCAGGGAAAAAATATTGAGAACACTGTGAGCTTCCCAAGAGTCAGCAGATCTACTCTTGGAAACCACCTGTAAGTCAAAATTCCATACATTTCAAATGGACCTTTCCAGGAATTCCTTCTATGTGACAAAAAATCACTTCCGATTTATCAGGTTTTATATACCTCCGTCCATGGGATTTTCCAGGCAAGAGTACTGCAGTGGGTTGCCATTGCCTTCTCCCATATACCACTAATGTATCTTTGTGTTTTCTTACACACATCTGGATATGCTCTAACAGTTCATTCCCTAGTCCACCAGCGGTTTAGGATGGACTTCTGTCTAGGATGCTAGCATTACGTGTTTCCAGCTATCAATTTCCTGACACTAAATTACAAATCTCCTTTCTAAACAACAACAACAACAAAAATAGCTACCACTCATAAATTATAAACAGTGAATTTAGAGAGGATCACAGAACTGAGTAAAATATGTTAGCCAGCATCCACCAAGGTAGGCAAGAGAAAGCAATTAGGCCTCATGCTAAAAAGGAAACAAACTACAGATCCCCACCCCATTTCTACTTTGTGTAATGAATAAGAATTTAAAAACTAGCCAAAAGTGCAAAAGTTTATAGAAAATGGAAATTGTTTCATCTTAAAATCATTTTCCAATTAACACAATAAAGTGACTACCTACCACCCCTGCAAAAAGAGAATAAAAAAGCCACCTAAGAAGTGTTTGAACTTTACAAAAATGACCAGTTCACAGGAGATAAGCAATTGAGCAGATATTTCTCATTTTTCTGCTTCTAAGATGTTAGTTCTAAGAAATATCATTCATCTATTTTGTCTGAAAAAAAGCAGATCAGACTTATTGAAGGAAATTTCCCCTGAGCATCACCCCCTCCACCTGCGTATCTGCCTTCTTCCTGCTTCCAAGGTCCAGAGACCTTTCTAAGGGGAGCCTGACAAAGGGCCCGGTCACACTTTATCACCCACAACAGGCACCTTGCTTAGATGCCAAAGATGTATTCTTTTTAAGAGACCTCTGCTTGAATGGCTCACATCAAAAAATGTAGTTCTGACCACTTTCCTCAGACTTTACAGCACAACTTGCAAGTGATAATGTTAAATTACAAATAATTTTCTTCAAATTAAACTGACTCTAAACCAATCTGTTGTTGGAACTTATAGGCACTGAAGTAGGTTTCCTCTATAACCGGCTCCATGAAAATCTCAAAGAAAGCCACATGGGGACTGAAGAGTAGATGAGAAGAGACATGCAGAGCAGACACCTTCCAGGTCTACTCCAGACACAGCTCTGCAGTAACTAAACCACACTCTCTCTTTCCCGAGGGTCTTCACGTGTGAAGAAGCGCTCTGTTCACTTCCCACTTGGGCACATTACCTTTGTTGGTTGCCGCCTCCATGGCCACAGGTAACTGCATCAGGTAGTCCACCCTCTCCGTGTAGCGGACTTTTCGGGTCTGACAGCACTGAATCCGCTCTTCCACCAAAAACCGAAAAACATCACTTGGGTTTTCTGAGCCAATGCGGTTCCTCTGAAAATGAGATTATATAAAGTCAGTAAATTTATATTACTTTCATGGGACATGCATGCTATGTCGTTTTAGTCATGTCTACTTTTTGTGACCCCATGGACTATAGTCCACTAGGCTCCTCTGTCCATGAGATTTCCCAGGCAAGAATAATGGAGTGGGTTGCCATTCCCTTCTCCAGGGGATCTTCCCAACCCAGGGATCAAATCTGGGTCTCCTGCATTGTAGGCAGATTCTTTACTATCAGAGCCACCCATGTATAAAAATTAGCACAGAATCAAATATTAATCTGGTAAAAAGATCTGATGTTACTAAACATTCCCTCTGAGCATACCAGTTCAGAGTACTTTAAAGCAAAAGACTGGTAGTTACCTAAAGTCCAAAAATGGGAGACTGGTTCAATAAATTATAGTTCATCATGTAAATAAATAGTATGTAGCCATCAAAAGTCAAGGCAGAGGGACTGAGCTAGACAGAATTAGAAGAAAGGAGATATGTAAGGCCAAGTAAAGAGAAAGGAGGGGAAAAAAATCAAGGGCTGCACCGGAAAAATTAAGCCACATATAGTTAGGTTGTTTGAGATGGACATGTACACACTGCTATACTTAAAATGGGTAATAACAAACAAGGACCTATTATAAAGCACATGGAACTCTTCTCAGTGTTATGTAGTAGACAGGATAGGAGAAGAGTTTGGGGAGAATGGATACATGTATATGGATGGCTGAGTTCCTTTGCTGTTTACCTGAAACTATCACAACACTGTTAACTTGCTATACCTCAATATAAAATAAGAAGCTTAAAAATAATTAAAAAGT
Organism: Aepyceros melampus; assembly: GCA_006408695.1. Lineage (NCBI taxonomy): Eukaryota > Metazoa > Chordata > Mammalia > Artiodactyla > Bovidae > Aepyceros > Aepyceros melampus. The sequence goes on from SJXQ01006596.1 coordinate 450,808, forward strand.
AAATTTTTAAAAATTTAAAGTTTTTTAATTTAAACAAATTTTTATTTTAAAACTTTTAAATTTGTTTAAGTTAAAAAATTAAGCCATGTATGATATGATTCCATAAATGTACTAATGTAAATTATACACAAATAAAAAAGAAAGGCTATATTTGAGTATATAATGACATGGCAAAATGTTCACAACAGGTTAAGTGGAAAACACTGCTCACAAACCAGCAAGCAAAATGAACGCTGGGGTGGAGGTAGGGAGTCAGACACCAGAATGTTAGTACTGCTTGTATGGGGAGCAGGCAGTATGGGGGGTTTTGATTTTCTCTTCTGTGCCTCTGTTTCCACAAAGAACACTTTAGTCATCAGGGAAAAAGTAGTTATTTTTTTTAAGAGGATGGGAAAAAGGCTTTAATCATAAATTCTCAGTGGCCTTTAAGAACCACAGCATTTAATGTGATTCGATCCTGCTGAGCCCAGAGTGAGCATCTCGGAGGACAGAGGACAGGAGGACACCAAATACCACACTGGCCTCTCAAGGAGCTTGTCACAGAGATAAAAAACAAAAGCAGGGAACGAAGAAATGGATAAGCACTCCTAGAACACATTCAAATTAGGAGAACAGGGAGACCCACAAAGGCCGAGAAAGCCAGGCTTGAGGAGCAATTACATCAAGCGGGCGGAACAGAGAAAGCCCCAAAGATACCAACTCTAAAAGGAGCCCAGACAGGGAGAGGCTGGGGGGTGGCAGTGTTCTGGCCACAGGGGCGGGGCTGCACGTGAGGGCTGGACATGCTTCTAACAACCCTTTCCAGCAGTTCTAAAGGCTGACTTACCTCTACTAGATTCACGAGGTGCAGGAAAAACTCCTGGGCATCCTGCTGTCTGTTGGAGGAGAATTCCGGGTGGCTCTTGCTCACAAAGGCCTTAAACATGCGTGGGGAGATGCCATTCTGCTGAGGCTAAAATATAAAAATAAAACCAAAACTTACAAGTGGGAAGCAGAGCGGAGACTACCAGTAGCCAGGATTTCAGATAAGAATACTGAAGCCCACGTTAGCTAAATAGTGACAGCGGCCAGGACACACTGGACGTTGATGGCGTACCAGGAATTGTGCTGTGAGACGGATGTGGGAATGGGATGGGGCTCTTCTGTTTACTCAAAACTAAAAGGCACGATAAACACCCCGATTTCTGTCCGCATAGGACTTGCTCCACCACCAGGAGGGAATATGAGAGAAAGGAGAGAAAATGGCTCCCAGCCCCAGGCAAAGTACTGCTCAGGGGCCAGCACAGGGCTGTTTCTGGACCACAGGGCATCCCGGGAGCCCGCCCCTCACCTGGAGAAGCCAAAGGGGGTTGCCTGCAGCTGCCAGGATGGGAAGAGCTGGGACAACTTTGGCTGTGAACTCTGGATGTGTAAACTTCCCCAGGGGGCTAAGGGACTGCTCAGAAGGCAGCTGGGCTCCTCCAGAGAGGATGCTGCCTATGACAATGGGAGGGCAGACCACTGAGGAGCTGAGGTAGGGCTCACAGAGGTCACTGCAACAGGGCATCAGGTGAAAGATCCTTGTGGGGTCTCTGAGAGGACAAGCCCATCTCTAAAAGAACCACTAATGTGCGACCACAAAAGGCCAACCATGATCACAGACTCACGCAGCCAAGAAGGAGGAAACACTCTCTGCTCAGGGAAAGGCTCTGCCTCAACTCCAATCTCCCCAACCCTTAACCCTGGAGCAGCCTGAGGAGGGAAAGAGGTGGAGCAAGAATGGAAAAACACTAGAGCAAGCCAGCACTGACCTTTCTACACTGCTGGCTTCCAAGGCACCTGAGATTGGTAGTGGGAGAAGCCTTAAACTGGCTGTGATGTGAAATGGGCTTTTTAATGACAGTAATTTGCTCTTGAACTGTGGTATTGGAGAAGACTCTTGAGAGCCTCTTGGACTGCAAGGAGATCAAACCAGTCAATTCTAAGGAAATCAACCCTGGATATTCACTGGAAGGAACAAAGACAGGAGGAGAAGGGGAAGACAGAGGACGAGATGGTTGGATAGCATCACCAACTCAATGGACAAGAGTTTGAGCAAACTCTGGGAGATGGTGAAGGACAGGGAAGCCTGGTGTGCTGCAGTCCATGGGGTGGCAAACGGTCAGAAACAACTGAGTGAACAGCAACCTGCTGGAAACCCAGGCACTCAGCCTGAGATACTCTAAAGAGGCAGACTGGAAGATCCACGTCATCTTTAGGGATAAAGCTGTTTCCTGCGTCCTCTCCAAGTTCAGCCTCTAATAATGGTGCTGCACGTCCCCTTGTGTAAAACCCTTGTGCTACCATTGTCCCATTTTATAGCCAGGGACACTGAGGCCGCAGAGAAGTGCCACCAAGTCTGTCAACTGAAATGGTCTTATGACCAGATGACCATGCAGCCAGCAAAGAGCCAGAACTGGGTTCTGATCCCAATTCCACACTCCTGGCAGCAAAACTGGAGTCGTAGCTGCAGCACACATTAGGTCTCAGTGAGACAAACCTCACCCTGCCAATCAAGCAGAAGTAATCCCTGTGCTCCATGCAAAGGTGCACCCACGTCCCAAAACCTCTACATGAGCAGCCTCCAGGCCACCATCCCCTCCTCAGAAATACACAGAACTTGCTATCTGGGCCATCACTGGGCACGGAACACAACATCATGCCTTTGGCTTTAACATTCAGCCCACTCTAGCCTGTCTCCTCAGCCTGAGCGCAGCACTTGGCAGGCACAGGCCTTGTCTCACACCTCTGTGAGATCTCCTGGACGCCAGGGTCCAGGCCCAGGTCCACAGGCCACAGCAGGGGTGCACAACCACACAGTCAGATGCAAAAACTGATGGGAAAACTCCGAGAGCTATCTCTCCCGGCAGCCACGAGGCAGCTCTACATATGAAGTCTCTTCAAGGCACACATGTTCTAAGCAATGTTTCTAATGAAACTTAGGAGAATTCTGTCTTGCTCAAAATATTTCTGATCTGGGCATCTAGTATTTACTGGCCACCTACTTCATGTAGAACATGTTGGGGGTTCCTCATCAAGAGCTGACATAGAACAAGTCGGGGTAGGGGTGAGATTAAACACATATCTATAACAAAGATTAGGGAACACTGCAAACAACCTAAAACAGTGTTGGTGGCTCTGAGAGAAGAATTCCCCAAAGAGGCAGCATTTGAGCATCTGAGGACTCAGAACCTGTGTATAAATGATCACCCTACATACACACACAAGGCTGCAGACGTGCCTTCAGCATCGGCGAAGACCAATTTATACCTGATGATCTACTTAACTACCCACATGTATACCTCCTGAAAGGCATGTAAAAGTTGTGACTTTCTCACTCATAATGCTGACATATATCTATATAGTATATGCATAGTATATACAACACATGCATGCAAATAATGCCTTATATTTGCATACTAACATTTAGTCATTCATTCAACAGGAATTTACCAAGTGTTACAAAATGTCAGACACTATTCTAGGCATGAGGATGAACGTTTACTAGGTGGCAGGCTCAGTTCTGAGCACCTTATACGTGCATCTTTACTTAAATTACTCAACCTCATGAGGTGACTATTATTATTATTTTCTACATTTGACAGATGAGGAAACTGAGTTCTAGAGGAGTTAAGTAACTGACCCAGGATCACACAACTAGGAAAGTCAATCTGTCTCGCTCTCTCTATCCGTCTGTCTTTCTCTCATATCCTAACACTGTTTCTTGCAAGAATTACACGTGCCTAGTTCTCACCTCTGATGTCCGAAGTCTCTCTTACCCGCTGCTGAGAAAACAGTGTGTCTGGATTCTGGGTAAGCCCTCTTCAAATTGACCTCTGAGGTCAACCTCCCAGGCCAGGCCAGCAATGATGTCTCCATCTGGGCGGTGCAGAGGCACCACCTGGAATACGCCTGTTCGCGTTGTGAATTTGGGTTTAGGCATTCACGTACGCACACACTCACTGCCTGCTGCTGTTACCTCTTACAAGCTGTGCTTGGCTGCCAGTTCCCATCAAAACAGCTGCTTGGGAAAGTTTACCAACTTGCTGAAATAAACTGAAGAGCTGGCTGCTGCTCTATGCCACCGTATGGTCATACAGCTGGGAGAAGTACCAACAGAGACCATGGTGAAAATTCCAGAGGCTCAGCCCCACGCTCGGGCTTTGGCCCAGCCTCATTCACTCCCCTCCATGCCTCTTCCCCCTCGGTGCCATTTCAGTTCTTTGTTTGCCCTCGACTGACCTGGCCTAATCCCTGGTGCAGCAGACAAGTTATAGCTTAAGAAGTGATGATCATTGAGAAGTTCATTGCTTCCTAACTGGAGACATGCTGTCTCTGCCCACTGCAGACCAGCTCCAGCTTTCACAGCTGGTCTGATTTATCTCAAACTCAGCCACTCTACACTTAATGTCTAACCACAGCTAGCCCCTCTGTCCTCACCCATGGTCCTCACCTGTTCTACCTCTGATTTCTGAGGGGAGGTCTCACTAACTCCTATGATCAACTATTACTATGTTCACATTATGTCCATATAATAGAAAGTCAGGCTATAAAAATGTTGAGCCTGAATCTAATTAAGCTTCCACATCTAACTTCCAGCTTATAAGAAACACAAACTGAACAGCACCTTAAGAAAGCAATCCTTAGAGCAATCCTGGGGCAAATGATTCAGCTCCTTCAACAGATCAGTCAGTCTTGCAAAAAGAGGAGGACTCTAAGAAGTTGTCTTTGATGTCGTTCAGTCACTCAGGCATGTCCAACTTTGCGACCCCATGGACTACAGCACACCAGGCTTCCCTGTCCTTCACCACCTCCTGGAGCTTGCTCAAACTCATGCCATCCAAACGTCTCGTCCTCCGTTGTCCCTTTCTCCTTCTGTCTTCAATCTTTCCTAGCATCAGAGTCTTTACCAATGAGTCGGCCCATCATATCAGGTACCGGAGCTTCAGCTTCAGCACCAGTCCTTCTAATGAATATTCAGGGTTGATCGTGCTTTGACAATGCAGGGGAAAATATGGAATATTGGCTGGGTACTGGACGATACATTTTGCTAGTGTGTTTCTAACACCTTAATTGACTTTCAACATATTGCTTTTTTTTAAAAAAAAAGTATTCTAGTTATAGGTGCCTATTGAATATTTACAGGATGGTGTTTAGATTTTGTGTTCAATTTCTGCAGGGAAAGCAGAGGAAGGGAATGAGGAAGGAGGGGGAAAACTGAGTTCAGGGGAGATTGATGAAACCAGATTGGAGATGGTACATGGAGATTCATTATACTATGCTCTCTATGTCTGTGTATTATTTTCAAATTTTAATAATTTTTTTAAAAGATCAGGTTCCAGAATAAAGCGGTCACTTAAAAGAAACCAAAAAGCCTAATAAGAACCCCAGGTATTGACGTTTGGCAGACACCAACACAACACTGTAAAGCAGTTATCCTTCAATTAAAAATAAATGTTGTTTTTTATTTTTTTAATTTTAAAAAAAGAACCAGAGGGAATCCCCTGGTGGTCCAGTGGTGAAGACTCAGTGCTTTCACTGTTTTGGCCAGGGTTCAATCCCTGGTCATGAAACTAAGATTCTATAAACTGTATGGTACAGCCAAAACAAATTAAATGAATCAAAGAAACACCATGTTTCCTAGTGGGCACTGAGTCAGTGCCATCACCTGAGTGTCCTGTATGGGCCCATAACCAAACAAGATAAGAGAGACCAACACTGACAAAGAATGAGACTTTTAGGAAGCTCGCGCTCTTTCTGTAAGCTGACCCTTGGACACCAGAAGCAATGGCTTGTCCTGACAACTAACTTTACAAGAGAGAGCCCCAGACCATCTCCAAAATAGCAACCACCTAAGCAACCTGTCATATTTATAGGATACTGTACTTACTTTCTCCATCAGCAATTTGAAAACAGATCAGCTAAAATTAGAGAGAGGACTACAGTGTTCAGAATCTTTCCCAAATGCTTACACAGAGCTTTCTGTTTAACACTGCACCAAGAAGGCAGTCACTGTCCACTCATATTTGTCTGGGCTTAATGCTTTAATTAACAAACAAGGAGAAAGACTAAGGCTTTGTATCAACTTATTAGAGCAACGCTTATAGAGAAACTTACACTGTAATATCACCAGGATGAAAAAAAAAATACATGCATCTCAGCCTGTCCCTAATACACAGGAGTATATCATCTTTTGATTTAAATCTTTAAGTCATAAACCTTGGACCAGTAATTCCTAACTCATGTCCAAACCCCAAATCTCCTAAGCTAAAGGAATAGAGGTTATTCCCCCCAAGCTATTTTTCATAATTTAAAAGGTGAGTTAGAAATGTTACATTTGCCCAAATTAGGAAAATGGAAGTTAGTGAAAATAAAGTTTTTATGTTTGCAGCTATAAATACTCACCTGGAAGCAGAACCTTGGTTATCTCATGTTGATCAAAAACTGAGGATAGCAATTTTGTGTCAAGGATTAATTATAATTGGAAATCAAAATAACTGTCGCTTAAGAAACTGGAATACAGAATTGTTAATAATGTGCTATCTTCAGAAGGAAAAAAATGATAGAGTAATCTGTATTAAAATGTGTGAAAGCACTCTTAGAATGCATAAAGATCTGGATTACATTTTTTGGAGAAAAAAAACTGTACTCTCATAGTGAGCAGGTTTTATCTACTATAGACACAATTTAATTTTAAAAATCAACAAATTTATATAGAAATGGCAGTGCCCCCCCAAAACACTGAAAATCTTTTTGTAGATGAAATGCATATTAAACATGCATCTATAAAAACTCGATTTCACCTTGCTCTGTAGCAGAGCAATGAAGTATATATTTTAGAGATGACCCAAGGTGTGAATAGTCCAAGTTACTGGGCTACCGGGTAACTCTGCAAAATCTACCCAGCCCCTTTATCACCCATCTGCAGCACCCACACACAGAGGCCCTGGGAGCCTGAAATGAGAACTGGAACAACTGTCAGGGAAGCAGGACAGAGTAGAGACTCTGTCAATACTGCACAGACTCAGGGCTGGATTCCCTGGTGTAAACCCCAGCTCTCCACTCCCTGACTTTGTAACTATAGGCAAGGATTCTGTGCATCCATTTCTGCATCAGGGAACACACAGGACGGGCCTGTGCTAGCCATTGGCATCACTGGTAGTGGAGGCCCTGAAAAAGGCATTCCTGCCACATGGCTCTCTGCGTGGCACACATTCCTCTCGTAATCTATCCTCTGTTTCAGCACATCTTCCTTCCTCTCTTGGAGCATTTCAGGCTCCTCTACAAGAGAAGAGACAAACAGTGGAGACCAGGGACAAGACCACCTGACCACAGGGCTCCTGAGATCTGAAAAAAGAAAGGCTCTCCCAAATGGGTTGCTCTGAAACCAATTGCCAGTGAAAATCTTGATGCCTCAGAAAGTATTCCCTCCACTGTCAAGAGTAGTGGAGCTCATACAATGAATTACTTGTCTGTTCAAGTAATAGCTTGAAACTGACACCTCTGGGGCCACAAAGAAAATCATGAGGTCAATTCAAGCTTATTCTGAATGTCAAAGGGACTTATTGATCCTAGCACCTCAGGGGTGCAGGTGGTGGTGAGGGGAAGAACTTTATAAATCATCTAGACCAAGGGTCACACCCAAATACGCAGCATACCAATCAGGTCACAAACCACAAAGGGACTGGAGCCAGCTGGGGACTGCAGGTCCTGTGTGATGGGAGGGCTGCTGCGAAGCTCCAGCCAACTGCTGTCAGGGGCCTGGGACTGCCAGAGGTTCTGAATGTTTAAAAGAGACTGGAAATTCAGATTCTGTGGGAGGGCCCAGCAAAACACACCTGCAGGACAGACATGGGCCAAGGGCTGCCAGGTTGCACACCCTGAGCCAGACAGGGCAGGGGTTCCTGCCTGCAAGCCTCAGACCCCTGGAGATCACATAACTCCCACACTAATCCAAGGTGAGGAACAGACAAGGGTCCCTGGCTGTTCACAGACTAAACAAAGAATATGCCTTATATAAGAACTATTTACTTTTTTCTAGTATCACAAAAGAAATGGCAACCCATTCCAGTGTTCTTGCCTGGAGAATCCCAGGGATGGCGGAGCCTAGTGGGCTGACGTCTGTGGGGTCACACAGAGTCGGACATGACTGAAGTGACTTAGCAGCAGCAGCAGCAGTGTCACAAAAGAATATTGTGATATTAACAAAAGTAAATTTTCCTTCCAAACATTGCTAAATTGGTCAGTTTTCATTTTACATTTTTTCAAATGAGGAGATTCCAAAAACACAACAGTCCTGCAACATACACAGATTTTATTTATATTAGAGAGGGGCCCCTTCACACTTGAAATATTCACAACCACCAGCAAGACCAATCTGCCATTTGACAGCTGAGATTGAAAGGTTACAGGATTTTCCCCCCAACCCCTGTCTCCAGATCTTTGAGAGTCAGGAGAGAAAGCCAGGCCCCCGAGGCCCAACTAAGTCTCTATCTCCTCCACCACAAAAGATGGACTCTGCCCCCAGAAGTGACAGCCTGGATGAAAACCCAGGATAAATGTGATCAAAACATTTTGGGGACTTTCTTGATGACTCAATAGTTAAGAATTCGCCTACCAATGCAGGGGACATGGGTTTGATCCCTGGTCAGGGAAGATCCCACATGCTTCAAGGCAACTAAACCCATGTGCCACTACTACCGAACCTATGCTCTAGAGCCCGGAAGGTGCAACTGCTGAAGCCCGCACACCTGGAGCCCATGCTCCGCAACAAGAGAAGCCACCGCAATGAGACGCCCATGCACTGAAGAGGAGCTCCCGCTCGACATAACTAGAGAAAGCCCTCAAACAGCAACAAAGACCCAGCATTGCATAAATAAATAAATAACACAACACTTTGGACCAAGTGTTTTCACCATCACCTCTTCAAAGTTACATAGGAGCTCAGAGGTAGAAGAAGCCTGGATAACCTGACACCTCAGCCCTGCACTCAAACCATTCCAACTCCATTCCAATCAAGGAAGGCTCTTCCAGTCCCTGGTGGATAAGGGACTCCTTGCTACAAGGCTGGGTAACAGTGCAACAGAAGACTTCCTGCCCCACAATACTCTGATCTCTTGGCCTGAGCCCCAGAGTGCGTACATCCCTCTCCACCCTCCTCACAGCCTAATTCCCTCTCTCCACCCCCGAACACTGCCTCTATGTTTTCCCTTCCTAATTTCTCTTCTCCTGTTTGCTCTACTTCCTCAACTAATTGGCTTCATTCTGAAAAAGAAGTATTCACTTATACTTCTTGCTCTCAGTCTGCAGGCATTAGTCAAGGATGATTGATGTTACGATGGGAGCACAGAGGTCACACTCATGAGAAACAGAACTGAAAGAACTTGCCCACTAAGTCAAGACAAGGTAGCCTGGAGGCAGAGCAAGGGGGGTGGGGAAGCGAGGCCTGCATTCCACTCAGGACATCTCAGCTGTGGGAACCTAGACCCCCAAATACAGCTGTGTGAGCTGTGCCCTGCACAATTCCAAAGCAACTGCACCACTCCAAAAGGCCAGGCTGCAAGTGACACCCTCTGGAGTTGCATTAACAGAGCAGCCAGGGAGGGGTCAGTAGCCCAATCCACAGACATAGGGAAATGTGAGTCTGATAATTAGGAGATGAAGCACATCTTTCAGTCAGTCAATTAATAGTGACTGAATGGCCAACTGAGTTTCTTTTTTACCAAAGTATGCTTTCAAACCCCCAGCAGCCTACCAAAAATGAGAACTGCCCAGCCCTCCCCAGAAATTCAGAATCCTCTGCTAGGAAGTGGGGGTGGGGGATAGGAATATGTGTGTTGTGTTTTAACAGCCTTTTGAGAAACCCCAGGAAACAAAGCTGCAGCTTAGAAGAAGACAAATACTAGAAGTGCCAAGACAGGGATAATGAGGGGGAAAATGTTTATATTTTTATACGTTTATTCCTTCCATTCCAGCTCTATGTTATGAAGATTATTATTTTTAAAGACCAGTAATGATGGCAATCACATATAATCCATGAAGCAAATGTCACTAGAAACCACAATCTTGTGGCCATTCCTTACCACAACTTTTAAGAGCAGATAGACACCCTAGACCCTAAAATGAAAAAGCTATGTTGACAGCTCAAGAAATTTACAGCCACCATTCACCAAATCATAGGTAATCCACATTCTCACTAGGGAGGTCCCTTTTTCCTGTGAGTCATTGTGGCAGACACCCAGACACATACCTTGTGCTCCTCCTTCATCACCTGTTCAATGAGCTCAGACTTCAAGGGAGGTTTTGAATACTGGCCTGAGAGAAGGCCATGTCCTAACTTAGTCCTAGACAGGAGGGAGAAACAGACAAAAAGGTCATTGTTGCTTCCCCTCAGAGACGCCAAAATTATTTTCAAATTTCAGTAACTACAGCTGCTTTTCGGAGAAGGCAATGGCACCCCACTCCAGTACTTTTGCCTGGAAAATCCCATGGCGGAGGAGCCTGCTAGGCTGCAGTCCATGGGGTCGCTAAGAGTCGGACATGACTGAGCGACTTCACTTTTACTTCTCACTTTCATGCATTGGAGAAGGAAATGGCAACCCACTCCAGTGTTCTTGCCTGGAGAATCCCAGGGATGGGGGAGCCTGGTGGGCTACCGTCTATGGGGTCGCACAGAGTCGGACACGACTGAAGCGACTTAGCAGCAGCAGCAGCAGCAGCAGCACAGCTGCTTTTAGTGAAACACTGTATCTCAGTTCCTCACAAATAACCCAGTCCATTCTGAAGGAGATCAGCCCTGGGATTTCTTTGGAAGGAATGATGCTAAAGCTGAAACTCCAGTACTTTGGCCACCTCATGTGAAGAGTTGACTCATTGGAAAAGACTCTGATGCTGGGAGGGATTGAGGGCAGGAGGAGAAGGGGATGACAGAGGATGAGATGGCTGGATGGCATCACTGACTCGATGGACGTGAGTCTGAGTGAACTCCGGGAGTTGGTGACGGACAGGGAGGCCTGGCGTGCTGCGATTCATGGGGTCGCAAAGAGTCGGACACAACTGAGTGACTGAACTGAACTGAACTTACTTGATTCTGCTAGATATTGATTCCATTTTCAAATTCTCAATACTTTATAATTTTACTAATTTCTTCCTTTTTACAAAAGCAACACATGCTTATTTTGGAATACTTATAAACAATACAGACCATAAAGAAAAGAATCGTCTTTAATTCTGCAACCCAGAGATAACCACTATGAACACTATTTCAGATAAACTTTTCTTAAAAACTACAGCAGGTCACTTACATCTGTGTGTTGAAATCTTGCGTTGGATCTAAAGGAGAGTAGTCAAATATTCTTGGAAGATTTCCTACATACCTAGAAAATGAGAAGCAACAGTCAAGACATAGGAACTGAGAGATGAACAGAACCAAAATAAGCCAACATCCTAGCTAAGACCTTCTTGCCTTTCTGCCAAAACTAAATCAAAATTTTTCCCTGAGCTCCTACCTCTCAGACACATTCATGGGCCTCCATATGCGGCTTTCCTAGGTGACTCAGTGGTGAAAGAATCCAGGTTCAAGCCCTGGGTTGGGAAGATCCTCTGGAGGAGGAAAATGGCAACCCAGGCCAGTATTCTTGCCTGGGAAATCCCATGGACAGAGGAGCTTGGTGGGCTACAGTCCGTGGGGTCACAAGAGTCAGACACAACTGAGAACACACACACACACACACACACACACAGAAGTTGAAAATGTTTATGCTTCTCTCAATAGGCCTTAACCCCAGATATGAGTTAAAATCCTCTCAGATTTGGAATCTTTTACAAGTTTCCCAGTGATTCTAACATGCAGCCAGAGTCAAGCACCACTGGGTTAGGCCATCGCAACTACCTTCTCAAAACCGAAAGGTAAGGTAAGGAACTGTTCTGGTCATGTCAAAATGAATAATGACAGCAGTAACAACTTCCATTTCTGGAGAGTTTCCTATACTGCCTGACTAAGTCTTTATTTACCACCACATGAGGAAGGGATTATTGTCATCACCCCCTTTGAGAGATGAGAAATCAAGATGCAAATTTATTAGGTAGCTTCCAAAACCACCCAGGAGGGAGTGATGAAGCCCAGAATGGACCCAGGCAGCCTGGCTCCCAAGCCATGCCCAGAACCATGCTGCTGGCTGTACCTGCCCCATCCACAAGCCCTCTCTCTGACCAGTTTACCTGACATAGCAATCTAACTCTAACCATCCATCTCTTATCTCAACCCACAATCATTTCTTTCACTTCTTAGATTCACTTCCTATCTCACACTCCCTGCTTTGCGCTCTTTACCTTCCCCTCTTAAAACTTAGATTCTCTGAGCCTATAAGTTTTAGAAAGAAGAATCCAGAAACAGATCTCTTTTCCTGCCCCTTCCTGCACCTGCCCTGCCTGCTTCTCTGACCTTATTCCCACCTCTTTCTCCCACCCTACAACACCCCAGCCACTTCTGCTTTTTGCTGCCCAGGGCATACCAAGCTTGCTCCTGCTTCAGATCATGCCATCCTGCTGTCTCTTTCCTGGAACACTCTCTTTAAAGATCATTGTTCTTTTGCAGGTCTGATTTAAAGCCACCTCCCCATCTCCCTACCCTTTCGAGTTCCTGACCCTGGCTAACTTTCTTCCTGGCTTGTATCACTATTTGCAAGCATACAATTTATGTTCTTGTTTATTATCTTTCTAGAGATTACATACTAGAATATAATCTCCATGAAGGCAGAGACTTTATCTAAATTACTAAATCTCTACCACTAGAACCATATCTAACATGTAAAAGGCACTCAATAAATATTTGTTGAATGGATATATTCATATCATAATCACATAACCAATTTCCATAACTGACTACTAAATAACCCAAGAGAATAGTCATTATTGCAGTAAAGCCTTGGCAGAGAACGATAATACACTGTAGTTGGTAATAACCTCTAATTACATCCTTCAGCTACTAGAAACTTCCAGGCAACTGCTGACAACAAACTCAGAATTTGTACCCCAAGTTATATATCAACATCAAAATTAACAAAGCACCACATCTCTGGAAAAGTCCCATTCAAATGGTTTCTGGTTACATCACTGGGATAATAATTCCATCTAGAAATTTTCAAAGGACCAAAATCCAATAATACATAAACCAAACTTTGGAACCAAACTATACTCAGTGTAAGAGATAATTCTTAATATACAACTTGATATACATTATCAATATTAACTATCTTAAAGTCTGGTCTGTAGCATACCTCAAAACCTAACAAGACCAACAACAACAAAAAAAACTGGTAAGATAAACATTAGTGAAAAGCTTAGGCTTTCTGTCAAGGCTGATGGAGAAGAATAAAGTTTAAAGGGATAAATCTTTGATTTCAGAAAAGTCCATTTTGCTACAAATTTATATTCTTTTTCTCATCAACTAGGAATATCTTCTATTACAACAAAATTAAAAGACAGCAGTAACGTTGGATAATTTTTAAAGTACTTATATCTTCGATTTGTAACCTAGTGATTTTCAAAACAAAAACATGTTTGCTATCTAAAATCCACCCTTGTTGTCATTCAATTTGTACACCAATTTATTTAGATTTGTTCATCAGAATTATTTTGAAATGTAAACTAGGTTCAAGTGGCACACAGGGTATCAAGGAGTCCAGCTGATGTTCCCGAATTATACTGTGGTGTGTAAGTCATTTAATCTCTCTGTGAGTCACTCTTTCTACTTACAAAATGGAGAGACTGCTCCACTGAGTTAGTCCTGCTGGGAAAAAGGAGTTTGACGAGCAAGCATTTCAACCCGGTGATATTTGTTAAAAAACCAAAAGACAAGTAAGAATAGTAAGTTGCTCATATTCTAATATATACAACAAATGTTTAGAAAATAAAATATATTAGATACTTCAAAATTCTAAAAGACTTGAAACAAGACTAGGTAAGAGATTCAACTCTTAAATCCAAAATATAGACTTGAGGTATGTTTTTTTCATTGAAGAAAAATTCAGAAGATTATTTATCAAACTTTGATGTGTAGAAAATATTTTCAAAAACCATAGACAGTAAAGCACTAAAAAATGTTGTTGGGCTTTGTGACAAAAGAATACGTTTCTTTCATTCGAGTTTAAAATAAATAATAATTATATAACACCTACCATAAGAATTTTTCTTCAATAGTTTAAAAAAAAAATCTTGGAGCATACGATAGATAAGATGAAGCTACATTATTCCCAAATCAAATGATAATACAAGTATGAGACATGGGTAAGAATTTATAAAAATCATATGATGCACAATGCATATGTTTGAAAAGGCTTTCCCACCTCAGAGCTTCAAACTTGCTCCTCCTTTTCTCCAAAACCTTGTCTCCACTCCTCTTGCACAGCAGTCAAACTGAGTATCCGTTTGTGTGTTCTTTCTTCAAAGAAATCCTCCCTTACCACCTCCTTTCCTTTGTCGTCATGGAGTGTACCGTATTTAAACATGCAGTTGTTCTTACAATCAGAGATACTCCTCAACAAAGGACGGGGTTACATTCCAATAAACCCATCATAATTGATGATATAAACTGAAAATGCACTTACAGGGAACTCTACTCAATACTCTATAATGGCCTATATGGGATAAGAATCTTTAAAAAAAAAAATGGATATATGTATAACTGATTCACTTTGCTATACACATGAAACTAACACCACATTGTAAATCAACTATACTCCAATAAAACTTTTTCAATAATTTTCAAATCTTAGGGTATTATGGACATTCATTCATATTTTAAAAAATAAAATAAAATTTTTATTTTAAAATATTAAAAAAGTGCATTCATAATACCTAACCTACAAAACACTGAAGTTTAACCTAGCCTACCTTAAATGTGCTCAGCACACTTACATTAGCCCACTGTTGGCTGAATCATCTAATAACTTAAAGCCTACTTGATAATAAAGTGTTGATTATCTGCTGTAGCTTACTGAATACTGTACCGAAAGTGCAGAACAGAAAGGCTATCTGGGTATAAAATGGTTGTGATGGTTGTTTGCCCTCAGGGTCTTCTACCTGACCAGGAGCTGTGGCTGCTGCCTGCCCAACATCACAAGAGAGTATGTACCACCTGTCACTAGCCCAGCAAAACTATCCAAAAGCAAAATGCAAAATTCAAAGTACAGTTTCTACTGAATACACAGCACTTTTGCACCATCGTCAAGTTTAAGTTGAATCATCTTAAATCAGGGACGGTCTACATTTATCTAAGGTCTTTTTTGCCAAGCGGGGCTGGGCACCAGGTCTTATTTACCATTGAACCCCCCACACCCAGCACCTTGCTGAGCAGAGCAGAACCCACTCTTTATTGGCTGGATGAAAAAATGAAAACCTGACATGGACAACTGACCATAAATTTCCAAAGCCAGAAACAGTAAGAAGAGGTAAGATTTTTAAGTATCAAAAGAGGAAGGAAAAGAATATTTGATATACTTTTAATAACCACCATTAAGGGCTTCTCCCCTGATGGCTCTGTGGTAAAGAATCCACCTGCAATGCCAGAGACACAGAAGATATGGGTTCAATGCCTGGGTAGGAAGATCCCCTGGGTAAGGAAATGGCAACCCATTGCAGTATTCTTGCCTGGAGAACTCCATGGGTAGAGGAACCTGGTGGGCTACCGTCCATGGGGTCACAGAGTTGAGCTGAACTCAACTGAACACACAACCACCATTAAAATCACTAGCATTCAACTCTATGTGCGTAAAAAAATTGCCCTGTGCTGTTCCTAGTGTGCTATCTGTCCATCAGTTTGTCTTAGCACACGTGTGTCCTCTTCCATACTTGAACCAAGGTTGAAACCTACCTGCTCTGGGAAACACTACATATTATTTCCTAAACTTAGCAGCTGCCCATGACCTGCAGCTGCTGGTCTCTGTGGCTGCCTGTGCTAAGCACAGTTTAAGGAAGACAACGCCCAGAGACACAGCCCTTCTCCCTCTCTGGCCAAGGGAGAAAGCAGGCAGCCTGTCCAGGTATAGTTAGAAGTTGCCCTCAATCAATGCCTCCCAGTTACCTATGGTGAAGGGCCAGCTTGTTTGTTGCTTTCAAATCATATAGATGAAATCCTTAAAAATACAATAAAAATAAATTAGAGTTCACCCCCAAACAACACGAGAGTTAGAGGCAACAACCTTCCACACAATTGGAATTCCACGCATAACTTTACAGTCAATCCTTTGAATCCACAGTTCCTTCACAACCATGGTTTCAACCAACAGCCGATCATGTATTGGGTTGGCAAAAAGTTCATTAGGATTTTTCTATAAGATGGTTTAGAAAAACCCGAATGAACATTTTGGTCAACCCAATAGTACTGTAATATGTATTTACTGAAAAAAAATCCACATATAAGTGGACCTGTGCAGTTCATATTCAAGTTGTTCAAGGGTCAGCTGTATTTGAAAAACTAAATGCCACTTGTTAAAAAATGGCCAAGTCAAATTACTACAATTTTCCAATGCCCACTCTCAGTTGCCATACCTATCCCATTACAGGTCCATTTTCAGTAGTCCAAGGACCAGCACCATCTACAAACCACAGTTTGAGCAGCAAAAACCTAAATTCTCTAAGAAACTCCACTCACTCACCATTGCCCAAAGAGATCAGCGAACCTCACCTACTGCATGTAGAGGGAGAGATGAGGCAAGTTTGCTGTGAAGATTAATGATTATAGTATTTTTGGCATGGAGGTTGCAGGTTTAAAAACAGAAAGTGAAGTGAAAGTGAAGTCGCTCAGTCGTGCCCAACTCTTTGAGATCCTATGGACTGCAGCCTACCAGGATCCTCCGTCCATGGGATTTTCCAGGCAAGAGGACTGGAGTGGGCTGCCATTTCCTTCTCCAGGTTAGAAACAGAAGCCATTATTAATGTGACAAATCCCTGTAGGACGTTTTTCAATTTACAAACCTCTCCTTATCTCATGCAATCCCTATAACACTTCAAGAGTTCTCACCGGCCTTCATGTGGGAAGTCACAGCACAAATGCGGTGAAATGTCCCGCAGTCGGTGAGGAAGGGCTCCCCTGGTGCACACTGCCTGAGCAGGCGCAAAGCAGACATGGGCAGGCTGTACGCCCAGGCCTACACGGGACACTTACGCCCTCTGGAACTCTGGGATGCTGAAGATACGCCCAGGCCTACCCGGGACACTTACGCCCTCTGGAACTCTGGGATGCTGAAGATGGCCTGCATCACCGAGCTGAGATAGCAGCTGTTGCCCAGGTTCTTCAGCCCTGTGTACCCTGGGCCGTACATGGGCTTCAGCTTCGTCCCCGTCTCCTGGATCACCTCCCACTCGCTGACCCGCAGCTTGATGTCGTTGTCCTGGAGCCCATTCTCTGTCTGGGGCAAGATCAGTGAAGAAATACAACTTTGACGATGACTGTCACTCCAAGATCACATCCCACGAATTATTTCTAACAGCAATAGAGGTTTCTGCCTTTCCCCTCAATTAAACAGAGAAATAAACAACCTCATTAAAAGCAACTGAGATAGTGATGGTTGCACAAGGCAAATGGACTTTGTGCCACCGAACTGTACGCTTCAAAATCATTAAAATGGTAAGTTTTATGTTAGGATAGCTCTCCATAATTTAATAAATGACCACATTTAAAAGATTTAACAGTAAAAGAGACAAAGACCAAGAGGAAAGGGGATTGGAGGAGGAAGAAGACAAACAGGAATCAATAAAAAAGAAGGCAGATACAACACAGCACAGCAGACAAAAAGCAAGACAGCTGGAGAGGAAAGTGGAATAAAACCATGGGGTTCGGAAGAAGCTCAACGTAGGAGGGAGGTTTAAAGAAGAGCAGAGAAAATAAATTAAAAAGTGGCATGCGTCAGACAGAGGAATTAGAAGGAGAACGTGAGGAAAGGGAGATGGCCTGGGCTAAAGCAAAGCATGCACATTTAACCGGCTCCTCATAGGGTCAAATATTACAGCCCCAACACCAGCCTGAAAACTTAATACAAAATGAGGCACAGGGTTTCCATCAGCAATAAATAATCTACTGGTTTACTCTTTCCACACACCCCCAACAAGCTCTCCTTCCCTTCCTGAAATTAATTAAAGTGATGTTGGTCACAAATCATTTTAAAGGTCATCTCCCCGTACCTTCTGCCTTTAGTGAACAAAAAATGATTCATGTAACCCTCCATCAAAGGAGACAAAAATTTTGCAAGTAAACTCTAACTAAAACAAAATGGTACTTGATGAGATGCCATGTTCATTATAAAATTTTAAAACTCTAAGTAAACTGATAACCAAAAGAAAACGCTAATTAAGTTTGAGAAGTAAATGCAAACATTAAAACCTAAAATCTATAAAATGAAGATGTATGTGATAGGAATTATATAAATAAACCAAACAGTTTCCCTGTAAGGTGGGAACAGAGACAAAAGGAGACCTTTCTCACCCCATGCATATGAAGCATGTCAATTCCAAAATGTGCTAAGTGCTTGGCCAAATGAGGGTCCAAAACAGCTTCCTCTTCTTGGAAAGAATAAACATCTAGAAGGTGAAAAGAAAATAAGCACTAAGATCTGCAATCAAGTTATTCAATATTCAACACGCACCCACCAGTCCTATGCACTGGGCTTGGATACATCAATGAACAAACAAAAAACTCTTGTGAGTTTCAACTAGGGGGAAGATAGATGATAATAAGCATAATCAATGAATATTTTTGTAAATATATCTATATATCAATCCTTTTGACATTTCAGAAAGTAATTTTATAAAGGATTTCTGAAACAAGAAAAAGAGGACAGTGTCTAAAGCTAAAACAATTTAAAACTAGACAATATAAATGCCTAACACTGACTGTTCTAACCCCAGTGGCATGTTTATAAGTTCAGGAGGAGGGAAGCGGAAGGGAGGAGACGGTGACACTGCCTGCCACCCTCAGGGGGAACCAGTGAAGAACTGAGAAAACACAGGACCTCGGACTGTCTGAATGGATGGACTGGGGTGTGAGGTCCAGGACAAAACGAAATTCTGCCCATGGAACCCTCTGTAGTCTCAGAGCTACCACCACACGACCTTCCACCTCCATCTGCCCCCTCGTCCCCTCCTCCCCAGTGTCCATACCTCAGAGAGCTGGTGAGAGGTCTCTGAAGACTGCAGTGCACCCCAAACGTGCCCACCCCATAGCACATGGAAGATGATGATGCGCCTGGTACAGCAGGGTAACTCAGGAGGCTGCACCGAGCCCAGGATCCGAGAAATCAGCATGTTGACAGCCTTGTCTGTAACCCACCCACAGGGCTCTGGTGTTGGGAAGCTGTGTGCTGAAGGGGGCCACTTCTCTCCTCAGACCCTCATCTCCCACCTGACCACATAAGGCTTCAGACTGAACCCAGCTTCTCCAAGTGTAGGGCATGATTTCAAAGCAGCAGCAATGCCTGAAAGCTCATTAGAAACGCAGAATCTCAGACTCCACCCAGACATACTGAACAAGAACCTGCATTTTAACGAGATCCCCACGCACACAGTAAAGTTTGAGAAGTACTGTGTAGCGCTTTCAAAAGCTACCCAAACCACTGCCTTATCTGTCCTCACATGGCAGTGCGACAGGGAAGAGGGAAACGTTTTCAGGCCCATTTTGCACACGAGGAAACGAACTTAGAAAAGTTAAATCATTTGTCTCAAACCCCACATGTGGCACAAACCCAGGTAGTCTGACTCCTGGCCCAGTCCTTTCTACTCAGATCTCTTAGGAGACCAAGAGTGAGGCACCATCCGAGGCCCTTAACAAGAAGAGAGAGACAAAAAACACAATTTGGGGGCTTTGGTGGTGGTCCAGTGGTTAAAGACTCTGCCCTTCCAATGCAGGGGGCACAGATTCAATGCCTGGCTAGGGAACTAGGATCCCACATGGTTCAGCCAAAAAACAAAAACAAAACAAAAACAAAAAAAACCACAATTTCTTCACTCTAAAATTGGAAAAACAAAATGTGAAAATAGATATAAAGACATTATTCTTTACAGCAGCAAAAGATAAGATTGTTCAAGGAGTTTCCTGCTCTCTGGAACAATACCAGGAGGAGAAAAAAAAAAAGTGATATATAGGAACTACAGTGACCCTCTGACCCAAACCCAGATACATGGAGACTCACTGCCACCGAAAAAAAGTCAAGTCTTTCTATTATTAACAGATTAAACATTGTATAGCTTTCTCTTCTATACCTCTTCCCCTAGGCATCCATTTCAACTTATGGATAGAAGCCTTCATCTATATTCTTTTCTAAACATAATTCAGTGCACTCAGAAGTAAACACAAAAGATAAAATCCCCAGGCCAATTAAGAAAAAAATTTCCCAAATGTTTAAATATTAAAAAAAAAAAAAATTCCTTGAACTAATAACTTGAAACAACTACATCAACTATATCTTCAATCTACGACACGTGACAATAAAGTATACCACTCAAACATTGGCTAGAAGGTAGAAATGACACTTCCCATGCACTTTAAATTTGGTAATTATTTAAACTAGTGAGAATTTCTAGTTGAACACAGAATGTTCAAACTACCACACAACTGCACTCATCTCACATGGGAGCAAAGTAATGCTCAAAATTCTCCAAGCAAGGCTTCAGCAGTACATGAACTGAGAATTTCCAGATGTTCAAGCTGGATTTAGAAAGCCAGAGGAACCAGAGATTAAATTTCCAACATCCGTTGGGTCATAGAAAAAGCAAAATCGTTCCAGAAAAACATCTACTTCTGCTTTATTGACTATGCCAAAGCCTTTGACAGTGTGGATCACAACAAACTGTGGAAAATTCTTCAAGAGATGGGAATACCAGACCACCTGACCTGCCTCCTAGGGCTTCCCTGATAGCTCAGTTGGTAAAGAATCCGCCTGCAATGAGGGAGACCTGGGTTCGATCCCTGGGTTGAGAAGATCCCCTGGAGAAGGGAAACGCTACCCACTCCAGTATTCGGGCCTGGAGAATTCCATAGACTGTATAGTTCATGGGGTCACAAAGAGTCAGACACGACTGAGCTGCTTTCACTTTCACTTTACCTGCCTCCCGAGAAACCTATACGCAGGTCAAGAAGCAACAGAACTCGACATGGAACAACAGACTGGTTCCAAAGTGGGAAAGGAGTATGTCAAGGCTGTATATTGTCATCTTGCCTATTTAACTTCTATGCAGAATACATCAGGTGAAATGCTGGGCTGGATGAAGCACAAACTGGAATCAAGATTTCTGGGAGAAATATCAATAACCTCAGATATGCAGATGATACCACGCTTATGGCAGAAAGCAAAGAGACTAAAGAGACTCTTGATGAAAGTGAAAGAGAAGAGTGAAAAAGCTGGCTTAAAACTCAACATTCAAAAAATGAAGATCATGGCATCTGGTCACATCATTTCATGGCAAACATGGGGAAACAATGGAAACAGTGACAGACTTTATTTTCTTGAACTTCAAAATCACTGCTGATGGTGACTGCAGCCATGAAATTAAACAACACTTGCTCCTTGGAAGAAAAGCTATGGCTAGCTATTAATAAAACCCAGATAGCATATTAAAAAACAGAGATATTACTTGGCCAACAAAGCTTCCTATAGTCAAAGTTATGGTTTTTCCAGTAATCATGTATGGATGTGAGAATTGGACCACAAAGAAAGCTGAGCACAAAACAATATTAATTCTTTGAACTGTGGTGTTGGAGAAGACTCTTGAGAGTCCCTTGGACTCGTAAGGAGATCCAACCAGTCAATCCTAAAGGAAATCAATCCTGAATATTCACTGAAAGGACTGATGCTAAAGCTCCAATACTTTGGCCACCTGATGCAAAGAACTGACTCATTAGAAAAGACCCTGATGCTGGGAAAGACTGAAGGCAGGAGGAAAAAGGGATGACAGAGGATGAGCTGGTTGGACAGCATCACCAACTCAATGGATGTGAGTTTGAGCAAGCTCTGGAAGATGGTGAAGGACAAGGAAGCCTGGCATGCTGTAGTCCATCGGGTCACAAAGAGTCAGACACGACTAAGTGACTGAACAACAGTGAGATAGTTTTGAAAACTTAAAGACTTTAAGCCTCTACTTATCAGGGCCCCAAGAGAAAATTACAAGATTGATAGAAATGTACCATTGGCACTGGTCTAGGACTTTGAAATAAGTGAAAATCACATAAAATTATATGGTTCTTAAACTATTAGCCTCCTGCCTGTGTGAGAAATTAACATTTCCTATCTTCGGTCATTAACTGCCTCCAAAATATGACATGATTTAGTCAGACACACAGTTACTTACCCCAATGACAAAAACAGTTTAGTGAGCAACACACAAGAAATCTAAAATTGAACTGATCCTTAAACTTGGCAATCATGAAGAATTTATAAGGGACACAGAGTCATAGAAAAAATATTTGAAGAAGACTTGGAGACTGAAAATCCTTACACACTTTTCATTAGGAAATTTACTTTATCTCCATCTTCAGTTTAGCAAACTCAAGTCTTAACTCAGAAACTACTGCAGCAAATAAGCACAGCCTGACAAGTATTAATCTCCCCAACTCCAACCTTGACTTAAAAACTAGAAGGTAAGAAACAGGAAGTTCACAGAAAGGTCCTCCTGCTAAGTCACTTCAGTCATGTCCGACTCTGTGTGACCCCACAGACAGCAGCCCACCAGGCTCCCCCTCCCTGGGATTCTCCAGGCAAGATCCCCTAGGACTAGCCTAAGCAGAGTTTCATGAGTAACTACACTTAACTTTAGAAGTAAACCAGTCATTGTTTCAAGTTAAATGACAAATGAAGCCATGGAGAGCGTAGAGAGATCCATAGAAGCAAAAAGATTTAAGAAAAGATTTACTGAATTAAAATGACAGAAAGAAGATCTCTAGCTGCCTAGGAATAAGAAGTTTTACTAAGAAAGATCACAAAGGAATTTTGTGAGGATATGGAAATGTTCAGTCTTTATAGTGAAGGTAATGATTAGGGAGCTATATATTTTAAAAATTCATTACCTAAAATATTTAAAAGGTTCCACTTAATCTATGTAAAATATTTAAAAGGTTCCACTTACTCTATGTAACTTTTATTTCAATCTGCAACCCAGCCTTGACCCATATGAGTTGATGAATGAATAAAGGTAATATTTAAAGCAGAAAAAAATTTTCCAGCATGAATTGATGTGATAAGCATGTTAGAAAATAGTATGTGCATTCAGGAAACTATAATCAATATCCAGTGATAAACCATAATGGAAAAAAATAAAAATATATATATATGTACAACTGAATCAAAAATTCTGCTAAACAGCAGAAATTAACACAACACTATAAATCAACTATACTTCAATAAAATTTTTTTAAAAATAAATAAAATAGTATGTGTATTAAGTTTCAAAAGTAATGAAGGAAAAGTTATAAAACTTATAAAGATGGAAGCTAAGACTGAGAATCTGTAAGGAATTATATATAAAAGTGGTAATAATTTCTTATCTCTAATAAGGTTTCTTTCTTTTGTTTTTTGTTTATTAATATTTTTCAAATTTATTATATTTTGATTGAAAAAATGTTTTACAACTAATTGCAAAAGATTACAAATATTACAAATATTTCTATAGGATAGTATGCTATTAGAAGTAGTAAACCACTGGGATCATCAAAAAAACAAGAGAGTTCCAGAAAAACATCGATTTCTGCTTTATTGACTATGCCAAAGCCTTTGACTGTGTGGATCACAATAAACTGTGGAAAATTCTGAAAGAGATGGGAATACCAGACCACCCAACCTGCCTCTTGAGAAACCTATATGCAGGTCAGGAAGCAACAGTTAGAACTGGACATGGAACAACAGACTGGTTTCAAATAGGAAAAGGAGTCCATCAAGGCTATATATTGTCACCCTGCTTACTTAACTTCTATGCAGAGTACATCATGAGAAACGCTGGACTGGAAGAAGCACAAGCTGGAATCAAGATTGCTGGGAGAAATATCAATAACCTTAGATATACAGATGACACCACCCTTATGGCAGAAAGTGAAGAGGAACTAAAAAGCCTCTTGATGAAAGTGAAAGAGGAGAGTGAAAAAGTTGGCTTAAAGCTCAACATTCAGAAAATGAAAACGCTGGACTGGAAGAAGCACAAGCTGGAATCAAGATTGCTGGGAGAAATATCAATAACCTTAGATATACAGATGACACCACCCTTATGGCAGAAAGTGAAGAGGAACTAAAAAGCCTCTTGATGAAAGTGAAAGAGGAGAGTGAAAAAGTTGGCTTAAAGCTCAACATTCAGAAAATAAAGATCATGGCATCTGGTCCCATCACTTCATGGGAAATGAAGTGAGGGGAAAACAGTAGAAACAGTATTAGACTTTTTATTTTTCTGGGCTCCAAAATCACTGCAGATGGTGACTGCAGCCATGAAATTAAAAGACGCTTACTCCTTGGAAGGAAAGTTATGACCAACCTAGATAGCATATTCAAAAGCAAAGACATTACTTTGTCAACAAAGGTCCAGCTAGTCAAGGCTATGGTTTTTCCAGTGGTCATGTATGGATGTGAGAGTTGGACTGTGAAGAAAGCTGAGCACTGAAGAATTGATGCTTTTAAACTGTGGTGTTGGAGAAGACTCTTGAGAGTCCCTTGGACTGCAAGGAAATCCAGCCAGTCCAATCTAAAGGAGATCAGTCCTGGGTGTTCTTTGGAAGGAATGATGCTAAAGCTGAAACTCCAGTACTTTGGCCACCTCATGCGAAGAGTTGACTCATTGGAAAAACTCTGATGCTGAGAAGGATTTGGGGCAAGAGGTAAAGGGGGCAAAAGAGAATGAGATGGCTGGATGGCATCACCGACTCGAGGGACATGAATTTGAATGAACTCTGGGAGATGATGGACAGGGATGCCTGGCGTGCTGCAATTCATGGGGTCGCAAAGAGTCAGACACAACTGAGCAACTGAACTGAACTGAACTGAACCACTGGTCATCCTTGTTCACGCATATGGATTCACTGACTCATCCATTCATTCACTGTAGTCAACAAATAAATACTGAATACCAAATATGTATGGATACTGAGGATACAATAAGAAATAAGATAAGCGAGGCCCCTGCCCTCATAAGCTGAAACATTACTATTTCAAATAGTCTTATAAGAATGCTGCTTTGGTATAACGGACCTCCACAGATGTCTTCTTGGCTGTGGTTTACTCGTGTGACTTTCAGCTCTCTTTCTAGCCCCAGAAAGTGGCAGAAGTCCAGATCTTGCCTGCAGATCCCCACACAGGAAAGAAGGAGAGAGAGGTAAAGATATATTTCAAGAAGCTCTGGTGTTTTAGAAAAACTAATGAAACCATAGAAGCTGGCTTCACTGCTCTGCTCTTACAACTCAAATGGAGAGAAAAACAGAACTGTTGGTCAAACACCAAGTTATAAGCCACAGAGGAAAGGTTCTCTCCAGAACAAGTGTGATCTGCTCACCCAAACTGTCTCTCTTAACCACGAGTTTATATTTGCGCCCACAGAGTACCTTCCACACACAGGAAAAGAAGAGAAGCAAGAGAATGCTCTGGCAATTGACCTAGATCCAGCAATCCCACTGCTGGGCATACACACCGAGGAAACCAGAATTGAAAGAGACACGTGTACCCCAATGTGCATTGCAGCACTGTTTATAATAGCCAGGACATGGAAGCAACCTAGATGTCCATCAGCAGATGAATGGTTAAGAAAGCTGTGGTACATATACACAATGGAGTATTACTCAGCTATTAAAAAGAATACATTCGAATCAGTTCTAATGAGGTGGATGACGCTGGTGCCGATTACACAGTGAAGTAAGCCAGAAAGAAAAACACCAATACAGTATACTTACACATATATATGGAAGAATGATGGTAATGATAAACCTGTACACAAGACAGCAAAAGAGACACAGATGTATAGAACGGCCTTTTGGACTCTGTGGGAGAGGGAGAGGGTGGGATGGGTTGGCAGAGTGGCAGTGTAACATGTGTGATATCATAAGAGAAACGAATTGCCAGTCCAGGTTTGATGCAGGATGCAGGATGCTTGGGACTGATGCACGGGGATAATCCAGAGAGAGGGTGTGGGGCGGGAGAGAGGAGGTGGGGGTCAGGATTGGGAGTTCATGTACACTCGTGGCTGATCCATGTCGATATGTAGCAAAACGAATACAGTATTGTAAAGCAAAACAAACTAAAAAAATAAAAATTAATTTAAAAAAATAAAAAGA
>SJXQ01006596.1:477402-520326 GCA_006408695.1 Aepyceros melampus
TAAATCCCAGACCAAACAGAATCGAGACTGTGGTCAGGAAACGAAAGCAAGTAAGAGGAAAGAGATGTCAGTAAAAGAGACGTGAAGAAGAAGAAAAATAAAAAAGGGTAAATCAGAGGAACAAATTTTGTTGGTGTGTCTGCCTTCCTCCATCTGTTTACTCCACAAGTACTTACTGACACCCACTATGTGTGAGGGACTTTGCTGGATGCTAGAGATATGAGAGTGAACAAAACTGTCATTCAGGGTCTGCTGTCTTATGAGAAGTGCCACGGTGGAGCAACAAAGAAGCACACAGAAGGGTACAAGCCAGGTCAAAACTAAAATGAAGTAGTCAATCCTTGATTCCAAATCCTTGGACTGAGGCCCAGGTCAGGGGTGAAGCCACCTTGAGATGCTGCTGAGCTGGGCAGAGTCAGGGGGATAGGTGACTTCACAGCTGCCACTGATAGTAACAGAATGATGGGACAAAATTGATGATTAAATAGTTAGTCCCACTGGGGAATTATAAGTAAAAAATATTGGAGACCCCCATAAGTTAATGATTACTCAAGAAAGCAGGTTTGCTTAACCACAAACCAAGCAGGCTTGCTTACCAAAAAACCCATAAAACAGAAGCAAGGGACATGCCCCAAAACAATAAAACAATGGTGCCATGAGTCCCAAAATCCTACCCAGTGAACTCAGTAAATTAATGATCCCTAGAACAAGTTCTGTGCACACACGCAAAAATAATTATGGAAAGGTGACTTTTCAAAATGAAAAACGCTCATTGTACTAAAACTTGAAAATATTTTTCCAAAATTCTATATGACAATCCTATCCTGACCATACAGGGACAAGTAAGCTTCCCGGCCCTACCTAGGGGAGGAAGTGATGATGGAAACTTGATATCTATTCAAGAAAGACAAAGGTCTTCTCTCCCTCTCCACTTTTCCTTTGATTATAAAACTGCAGCCCACTAAGTCCTCGGGACACAGCATTTCTTGCCCACCCACTTGTAAGTTTCACAAGTATCCTACCTAATAAATCACTTCTTATCTACCACTTTGCTCTCACTGAATTCTTATCTGCACTGAGACAGAAAGGACTATGGTACTGCAGCTCTTCAGAGCCCTCCCCCTCCCCCCAAAATGACACTGATTTGTTTCACCATGGCCATCTCAGAAGACCCTCCTGCAATCACCAAGGTTGTGAGGCTTCTTCTTAGGTAAACTAATTTCCATGATGAAAGAAAAAAACACCCTCGCCTGCCTCCAATCTTTTTCATTCCCTTCCCACCAACCTCAGCCTCAATCTGCCAAAGAATGTCTCCTCCCACAGAGGAGAGCTCTTCATTTGTTTGTATGGTGATCTGTTTCTTATTTTGTTTGCTGCTGTACCCATGGAACCAGAGTGGAATTTGATAGGGGGCTCACTTTTATTACCCAGCCACCACAATGGCCATGACTGGGGGATCACGGCTTCCTGGAAGAACTAATTCTAGACTGAGATGTCAAGATGAGTAGGAGTTTCTCACTGAACAGGTATATCCTTGTTGGGGAGAAGGAAACCAGGATGATTGGATCATACTACCATTAAGTATCTGAGTTCATAACCTGCTTGGATTCCATGTTCACTAAGCAATAGTCTAAATATAATTCAGCTTCCCACAGGGAAGGAATGTACTGGTCAAGTTGACATAAACATCCCACTTACAGGCAGTTGTGGTTCTCATTAGAAACTAAAAACTAAACTCCCTGACTTTAAGATTCTGGCTCTTGTGAGTTGAATTAGCTCCTCAGTGAGCCTATCAAGTATGGAAGATGGGCTGTCAACAGGAGTACCTTCATAAGGAGGCAGCCACCCTGCCCCGGACAGAGGAAACTCTGCCCTCCTGGGCCTCAATATCCACAAAGCCCATCGTCAGACATTTAAAGAAACTTCACATTTTCATTAATTTATTTGGTTTTTAAATAAATATTAAGCTACACCTAGCTAAGAGTCGGGCACGACTGAGCGACTTCACTTTGACTTTTCACTTTCATGCATTGGAGAAGGAAATGCAACCCACTCCAGTGTTCTTGCCTGGAGAATCCCAGGGACGGGGGAGCCTGGTGGGCTGCCGTCTATGGGGTCGCACAGAGTCGGACACGACTGAAGCGACTTAGCAGCAGCAGCAATCTATTAAACAGATTTAAAAGATACAAAAATAGAATTGATATATCCCATAAACTAATCTCTTGGACAAACTTCAGGAGATAGTGGAGGACAGGGAAGCCTGGCGTGCAACAATCCACAGGGTTGCAAATAGTCGGACACAACTTGGCGACTGAACAACAGCAACAACAACAAATAAACTAATATGATAATTAGACTGAAAGTAATTATTTGCATTAAAACCAACCCTGCATAAGATAAACAGGAATCAAATCCTGATCTATTTTCAAAAACTGAACATTTTCTCAGCTAAGTGAATTCAAGAACCTTCATCATAGCTGAATGTTTCACATTGTCTTTGCCAATGTTTTACGTTTTCTATGGTTGAAAAGTAGCATTTATTCAAATACTCTCAATTATGTGATAAGGAAAATCTTGAAAGTTCACCCTCCCCTACAAGAAAAACGAAAAATTATGGCAGATAATGGGTTAATATTCTTAATGGTTAAGAAGTTTTTAAAAGCCAGTAAGGAAAACACCTACACCTACTAGAAAATCACCCTAAGAAATTCAGTTAAAGAACTACAGTCAAGAATACTATGAAAAAATTCAGCCTCACTATAAAGCAAGTTAAAACAAGATAACAGATTAGCCAAGGTTTTTAAATATTCTGAATATGAAAAGTTGTCAAAGATTTGTTGGAATAGGTGTTCTCATACATTTCTGGCAGGCATATGAATTACTACAGTTGTTTAAAAGAGAAACTCGGCAACTGAAAATAAATTTAAAGGTTCAATCCTTTGTTCACAGGAATCTGTCCTTAAAAAAATCATTAGACAAACACCCAAAGACTTGCATATATACAAAAGATGTTCATCAGAAAAGCAAAATGGTAATATCTCACAGGGAAACAAGAATAATTGATGCTTTGAACTGTGGTATTGGAGAAGACTCTTGAGAGTCCCTTGGACTTGCAAGGAGATCAAACCAGTCAATCTAAAGGAAATCAGTCCTGAATATTCATTGGAAGGACTGATGCTGAAGCTGAAACTCCAATACTTTGGCCACCTGATGTGAAGAACTGACTCATTGGAAAAGACCCTGATGCTGGGAAAGATTGAAGGCAGAAGGAGAAGGGGATGACAGAGGATGAGATGGTTGGATGACATCACCGACTTGATGGACATGAGTTTGAGTAAGCTTGGTGATGGACAGGGAAGCCTGGTGTGCTGCAGTCCGTGGAGTCGCAAAGAGCCAGACACAACTGAGCTACTGAACTAAACTGAACAGGGGAACAGTGAAATGATTTGTGGAACTAACAGGGGATATTGAAGAATGTTTAATGACATAGAAAATATAATGTTAAATAGAGAAAATAGGGAATAAAACTATACAGTGTGATTCAATTTTTACAAAAATGCAGGCTATGTATGTGTATTTGTATGAGAACTGATCAAGCCTTTAAAAAAGAAAAAAGACTGACAGGAAACACTCAAATTATTAGAAGCAGAGCAGTTTGTCTGGGGGGTGGTATTACTCCCGATTTTTATTTTTAAAACTCTCGATTTTGATTTTTATTTCTCTAAATTTTTCTCTGATTTCTAAATATGTTACACTAAACATCTGCTTCCCATATTATCAAAGGGTTAATATAAAACTTTCCTGTCTCAGGTTAAAGGAAAGAAACTTTAGATGAACTCTAAATCACAGTTTGAAAATAAGTTTCATGCTTTAAAAAAAAAAAGGCTTCTGGAAAATTAAAGATGCTTAGAGAATAGAATTAATCCTTGCCTTTATTATTAGCATACATTTAAATAGAATACAATTACTTAAATACTTATAGACTAGTTGGTTCATTTAACCAAAGTATCCATGCCTAGTATAAGATTTTGTATGG
Organism: Aepyceros melampus; assembly: GCA_006408695.1. Classification (NCBI taxonomy): domain Eukaryota; kingdom Metazoa; phylum Chordata; class Mammalia; order Artiodactyla; family Bovidae; genus Aepyceros; species Aepyceros melampus. The sequence continues at coordinate 481,439 of SJXQ01006596.1, forward strand.
AACTCAAAGATGAATAAGACAGAGCTCAACTGAAATTTTAGAACAAAGTCCCTACATAAATAATTTTAGTCTTGAACAGGATGTTCTGAGAGCTGGACTTCTAATAACTGGTGTCAAAGCACTACATAATATAACTTCACCATAAAAAGAATGAAATATTGCCATCTGCAACCACATGGCTGGACCTAGAGATTACCATACCAAGTCAAGTAAGCCAGAAAGAGAAAGACAAATATCACATATCATTGCATGCAGAATCTAAAAAGATGATACAAATGAACTTATTTCCAAATAGAAACATACTCAACAGACATAGAAAACAAATTTATGGTTACCAAAGTTTGCTTTGGTTAGCAGATACAAGTTTGGGATTAATAGATACGATCTACTATATATAAAATAGATTAGCAACAAGGACCACTGTATAGCACAGAGAACTATATTCAATGTATTATAATAACCTACAACAGAAAAGAATCTGAAAAACAACAAATCATTTTGCTGTATACCCAAAACAAACACTGTAAATCAACTATACTTCAATTTTTTAACAAGACCCTGCATCTTTAAAATAGCACTAAAAGAGGAAACACCTGAATTATCCTCCCCTTACAATTGTACCCAATAGAATGCCTACGTTATGAACCCTTCTCTCTGGAGCCCCTACAAGGACTGTGATGATTACCACGTACACCAGTCACTCAACAGAGCAATATCACCCCAAATCCACCTGGCGGGCTACAGTCCATGGGGTGGCAAAGAGACAGAAGTAAAAACAACAACAACAAACAAAATTCAGTCAGAGAAACATAACAGAGAAGGAAAGACAAATGTCTATATTTTTCCTTTAAAAATATCATCTTACCTTAAAGTAGAGAAGAAATAGAGACTTCACACCTGGACAGATGGAGAAGACTGACCTGGGTATGGGTCCAGGTCGGTGCTTCATAAATGTTGTCAGTGACACAGAGATGATGGGTTCTTATGACCACAGCTCAGTATTTAATTTTCTCATTATCAATCCTGATATAAGTCCTCTGTTCCCTCACTCAGTGGCAGAAGGAATTAACTGTAAAACATGGCTAAAAGCTAACGTACAGTGGGAGAACACAAAGAGGATCAGTGGGAACCACTTCTAACCCTTGGCGGCACTGGATACAATCACTGCCCGCTGATGTCAAGGGGCCTGAACATCCAGTATCTTGAACAACCGTCTACTCCATAATGATACTAATCCCCCGATGGACTCTAGGCTTTCCAACCCCTACTATTCTAATGGGGAGTTTGATTATGAACATTTACCTCACAAGTCCTGATTCCCCCTTCTGTCCTCTGTTTTTTAGTCACTCAGTCGTGTCCAACTCTTTTGTGACCCCATGGAGTGGAGCCCACCAGACTCCTCTGTCCGTGGGATTTCCCAGGCAAGAATACCGGAGTGGGTTGCCATTTCCTTCTCCAGGGCATCTTCCCAACCCAGGGATCGAACCTGTGTTTCCTGCACTGGCAGGTGGATTCTTTCCCGCTGAGCCATTATCCAAGGGATATACAGAAAGATACAAAAGCAAAAAACTTTTACCAAGACTCCACTGTGTGCACCGGGCTAAATGCTGATGCACCTTGACAAACCTGTGAGGGAGATACCATGATTATCCTCAAGATGAGGAACCGGAGGCTGACCCAAGATCTCACAGCTAATAAGAGGTAGAATCAGGATTCATGCCTCGGCTGTCTTAGTCCAGAGCTTATGGCCTCCAATCCCAGAGATGAAGGCACTGGTTAATCCAAGAGGGAGCCACTGCAGGTGCCTGAGTTGGGAAAGGCACACTCACCAGCCCCATCTGGAGTGATGGTCCCCAGTTTCACAGCAAGAGGGTAGCCTGTGTCTCTGTAATGCTCCAATGCATGCCCGTTGCCCCCGGAGCTGTCAAAGAACCACTTCCCACACAGCACGGAGCCATCAGTCAGGTTCAACCAGAGGTTCTCCCGAAGGTCGCACCTGGCACACTTCCAACCACTGTGAAGTCATCAGAGGACAGTTAGCACAACCACAGCACGAGGCATGATGAGAAAACTAACATCTAAGAAAAAGGCCTGTCCAAGTTGAGGGGAGGGGAGTGGGGTCACAGGAGATGGTCAGTGGAATAACAGAGACCCATTCCAGAGCAGAAGGAGCACTCACACGGGGGCCAGGTCCTCCAAGAGAGCTCTTTTACCTTAGAAAACTGACAGAACCTGAGGGTAGGAAAAGAGGTCATTTCCTCCAAATTCCTTACATGAGAGGCAATAAAGCCTTAGTGAGTTTAAATTATGAAAGATCCCATGTGTATAAACAACTGAGATTCTAAAGCATTAACCACTAGCAGTAATGCTTCACTACTAGTGTAAACAAAACTCTGCTACACTGACAGTCTAAGTAAAAAGGAAAACACTTCGTTGTTGTTGTTATTATTCAGTCTCTAGGTTGTGTCCAACGCTTTGTGACCTCATGGGTGTAGCATGCCAGGTTCCTTTATCCACCACTATCTCCCAGAGTTTGCTCAAATTCATGTTCATTGAGTTGGTGATGCTATCTAACCATCTCATCCTCTGTGCCCCTGTTCTCCTTTTGCCTTCAATCTATCCCAGCATGAGGGTCTTTTCAAATGAGTCAGCTCTTTGCATTAGGTGGCCAAAGATTGGAGCTTCGGCATCAGTCCTTCCAATGAACACTCAGGGTTAATTTCCTTGAGGATCGACTGCATTGGTCTCCTTGCAGTCCAAAGGACTCTGAAGAATCTTCTCCAGCACCACAGGTTAAAAGCATCAATTCTTTGGCACTCAGCCTTCTTTATGATCCAAGTCTCACATCTGTACATGATTATAGCTTTGACTATATGGACATTTGTTGGCAAAATGATGTCTTTACTTTTTAATATGCTGTCTAGGCTTGTCATAACTTTTCTTCCAAGGAGCAAGTGTCTTTTAATTTCACAGCTACAGTCATCATCTGCAGATTTTGGAGCCCAAGAAAAGAAAATGTCACTGTTTCCACTTTTTCCCCTTCCATTTGTCTTGAATTAATGGGACCGGATGCTATGATCTTAGTTTGTTTAATGTTGTTTCAAGCCAGCTTTTTCACCTCCTCTTTCACCCACTTCAAGAGGCTAAGTTCCTCTTCACTTTCTGCCATAAGGGTGGTGTCATCTGCATATCTGAGGTTATTGACATTTCTCCCGGCAATCTTGATTCCAGCTTGTGCTTCATCCAGTCTGGCATTTTGCATGATGTACTCTGCATACAAGTTAAATAAGTAGGATGACAATATTACTCCTTGATGTACTCCTTTCCCGACTTGGAACCAGTCCATTGTTCCATGTCCAGTTCTAACTGTTGCTTTGTGACCTGCATACAGATTTCTCAGGAGGCAGGTAAGGTGGTCTGGTATTCCTATCTCTTTAAGAATTTTCCACAGTTCATTGTGATCCACAAGGTCAAAGGCTTTCTCAAAGTCAATGAAGCAGATGATTTTCTGGAATTCTCTTTCTTTTTTCTATGATCCAACAGATGTTGGCAATTTGATCTCTGGTTACTCTGTCTCTTCAAACCCAGCTTGTACATCTGGAAGTCCTTGGTTCACGTACTAATGAAGCCTAGCTTGATGGATTTTGAGCATAACCTTGCTAGCGTGTGAGATGAGCACAATTGTACAGTAGTTTGAACGTACTTTGGCATTGCCCTTCTTTGGGACTGGAATGAAAACTGACTTTCTCCAGTCCTGTGGCCATTGGTGAGTTTTCCAAATTTGCTGACATACTGAGTGCAGCACTTTAACAGCAGCATCTCTTAGGATTTGAAATAGCTGAGCTGAAATTCTGCCACCTCCCCTAGTTTCATTCCTAGTAATGCTTCCTAAGGCCCACTTGACTTCATACTCCAGGATGTCTGGCTCCAGGTGACTGACCACATCATTGTGATGATTCGAGTCATTAAGACCTTTTTTGTATACTTCTTCTGTGTATTCTTGCCATCTCTTCTTAATCTCTTCTGCTTCTGTTGGGTCCTTACTGTTTCTGCCCTTTATTGTGTCCATCCTTGCATGAAATGTACCCTGGATCTCTCCAAATCTCTTGAAGAGATCTGTAGTCTTTCCCTTTCTATTGTTTCCTCTTTCTTTGCATTAACAATTTAAATGAAGGTTAAATGCCAGGTGTGGGGCAAGGGCTTTTCAGAAGTCTTACCATGCAATTCTAATAAACACTCTTCAGCATTATTACCATCCCTACTAATAAAGAGAACAACAGAGGGTACAGAGCCTTCCCTAAGACCACACAGAGCAGAAGGCAGCACAGCCAGGGTCCAAACAGATAGGACACATTCTGAATCCACCTGCTCTTTCCCTCTAGCTCCTGCCTCTGGAAAGACACCTGCCTCTGATTACAGGAGGTGCCAATGAAGCCTAAAGAGCATTCCAGCCAAAAGCTGATAACCAAAGACTGTTGTAAGTTTTTGTAGCTGGGTCCCCCTAGAGGTAGACATGATCTGAATGCAAATGGCTTGTCAGGGAGGTGATCCCAGGAAGCACTCTAGGGGAGCTGAGGGAAGAGAGACTGAAAGGGTAGGCAGCCAGGCCAGAGACTGTCAACAAGCAGATGACCCCCTGGGCCAGTGGGGCTCAGACCAGATGCGGAACTCCAGGAGACGGTTACCCTACTTGAGGGTGGGGGGTCTCGGTATTCATCCTTCCACTCCACAGCCTCTGGTTGGAGGCCGTTCCAGGAGGACAGGAGGGTACACGACTCCACAGCATTTCTGACTGTCCCATGCACCAGCCAACCTGGCTCTGGCAGGTCAAGAAAGCCCCTAAGAGCTGCAGGTGTCTGCAATCAATCAGATGCTTTAGGGTGGGGATGGGCTGGGCTCCAGGGTGGGGACTGGCCATGGTCAGGGTCTACTACAAAGGTATAGATAATTCCAGAGAGAATTTTTGAGCTTATTTTTATAAAAGGCAACTGATAAAAACATATATAACTGCTAATTCAGTGGAGAGGTAGAAAAATCCTTTGGCCAGTTTTAGGCGGTAACGTTGCATTTCACTGACTCTCACCTTGGAGGAATTCTGACTCCATTGTCCAACTGGGTGAGGTTATTGGCATATTTCGACACTGGCAATTCATTCTCCCATGATCTGGGTCCTGCTTTCTGTATGGAGATTTTGAGCTGAGAACTGCATCACAAGCAATTGTTACCTATAAGACAAATGCCGATATAATACATAAAACAGTTTGAGAACAGCAACTTTTATGAAATGAATGTTAAAGTTTATTAATAAATATAACTTAAGTCAAGAAAATTCAAACAGCCTAGTTCCCATGAGAGCAAGATGCTAGTTTCCTGACTCTAGCACTTTCCCCTGGGTCTAGTTAGGTTTTGTCCTGGCCTGGAATTTGCAGTATTAACAACACAAGATAGCAAAGAACTAAATCCAGTTTGTAAATCCAAGCATAAAAGTCAGATTTAACAATTTCTGTCTCTTAGCAAGTGGAGTGAAAATTATAAGGTGAACAACTTACAAGGGTGAAATTAGCAACAGGAATATCTAGGATTTACCCAAATGGTATGTTTTACTCCTAACAAATTTACACCAAGATATCCAATATCCTTAACTCATCACACAATGACATTTGGTCAAGGGCACTTGAATGGAATGCCAGCAGCATGGCTCCATTTCCTAATCTGGTGCAAATGTGACCTTGGATGGGGACATGCCTAGATATTCTGTGCCAGACCAGCCATTATGAGCAAATCTGTGATGTCCAGCTTGGCACCAACTAACCACCAGGGAGGGCAGACTCTCTACTTTCTCCCAAACCCCATTGATTCTGGACACAGGCCTCTCACAACTATTCACTATTTGCTTAATGCTGTAAGATATTTCTAGCTCTCTTTAAAAACATATTCTGATGAGAATGTAAAATGGCACAGCCACTTTAGAAAATAATTTGGCAGGTCCTCAAATGGTTAAACAGAACTACCATATGACCCTGGAATTCCATTCTGAGGTATACACCCAAGATATTAATAAATAAAAATATGGGTCTACACAAAAACTTATCAACAAATGTTCACAGAAGCATTATTTATAACAGCCAAAAGTAGAAATAACCCAAATGTCCATTAATGATAAATGGATAAAGTACTGTATTTTATATAAGAACTGTTATCAGAAATAAAAAGGAATGAAGTACCAATACATGCTACAACCTAGATAGACCTTGAAAATGTATGCTAAGTTAAAAGAAGCCAGCCACAAAGAACCATGATTCCTTTTATATGGAATGGACAAAATAGGCAAATCCATAAAGACAGAAAGCAGATTAGTGATAGCCAGAGGCTAGGGGGATAAAAGGCAGAGGGGTAGGTGATGGCTGTGGGGTAATAAAAATATTCTAAAATGAGATAGTCATGATGGATGCCCAATTCTGAATATAATAAAAGTCATTGAATTGTTTTTAAGTTTTTTAACAAAAATGCATATTCTACTTCACTAGCCTCCTGCACAATTAGCTGAACTTCATACAGAATGTTTTCCTCTGGGTAGCACCAACAACTGACCCCAGGACAGATTAAGAGACATACTCTACAGTTCCCTGCTGGCTCACTTGGTTAAGAATCCACCTGCAGTGTAGGATACCAGGGTTTGATCACTGGGTCAGAAAGATGCCCTGGAGGAGGCAATGGCCACCCACTTCAGTATTCTTGCCTGGGAAATCCTATGGACAGAGGAACCTGGTAGGCTACAGTCTATGGGGTCACGAAGAGTTGGACCTGACTTAGTGACTAAACCACCATCATCAACAAATGGGAAATAAATCTAAAGAGTGGAGACAGATACACACACACACACACATCACCAACAAATGGGAAATAAATCTAAAGAGTGGAGACAGATACACACACACACACACACATCACCAACAAATGGGAAATAAATCTAAAGAGTGGAGACAGACAGACACACACACACACACACACAGCTGATTCACTTCATTGTACAGCAGAAACACATTGTAAAGTAACTATACTCCAATAAAAACATAAAGTAAACAACTACAAGGGAAAAAAAGAGATAATAGAGGCCTCAGGTGCCATCCCACACCCACTCAGGCCATGAGCAATTCCTATCAGTCCTACATCCACAATCTATTTGCAATCTGCCTCTTCTTAATTTGGTCACACCCATCTTAGTCCCAACCATCATTCCAGCCACACAACAGCCGCCTTAAGGTCTTCTTTCTCCCACTCTTGCTCCCTTTTCTCTGCCCAGCAGGCAGTGATCTCCTATGAACATTAGAGCCCATCCTTCTCCAGCTTTTAAAACTCTCTGAGGATATACTGAACACTGCTAATTGATACCACTGGGCTAGGCACAGTCAGGAGAAGGAAAAGGCTCCTGACCTCAAAAAGCTTACATTCCATTACAAAAAAAAAGCTTACACTCCATTACAGACCAGGCAATCGGGCATTCATAAATATATTTAAACCTCTTCTTTTTGGGAGGGGAGGAGGACTGTTTATTTGATAGAAGTTTTTGTCATAATTGATTTACAATGTTATATTAGTTTCAGGGGTACAACATAGTATTCTGATATTTTGTAACATATACTCTATTTAATGTTATTATAAAATAACTGGTTATATTCACTGTGCTGTACATTATATCCTTCTATCTTATTTCTTTTATACCTAGTAGTGTATACCTCTTAATCCCCTTTCCCTATCTTGCCCCTCTCTCAATGTTTTCCAAAAATATTCCCATTCATCTCCCACAAGCAGTGTTATATAATTAGTGCTTCCTTTCAATTATCAAAAATCATCTTCCACTCCCTTCCAGTAATGTCCCTAGAAAACAAGGTTGAGTTCACCATGAGCTCCTTCCTGATGCGATATGTTTGGGCCATGCTGCCTTAGCACTCCTGGCTACAAATCCTCATCTTTTTACTCTGGCCTGTTATACTCTCCCTCCTATTTCACTGACTACCTTGAAACATTCCCTGTCCTCTTCTGAATCTTCTCCACCCCATTAGATCTTTAAGTGTTCTAGTTTGTAATGCACAATGATTCGGATATAATATTCTCTCTTTTCTTTGAGATTCTTTCCTGGTGACACTCGACAAAATTTCCTTAATCATCTGGGACACTATAAAACATTGACCTAGTGTTTTCAAAATACCATCTAAAATCACTTAGAGCCCTTTTTATGGATCACAATTGAAAGTCAGGATCCATTATCCTACATTATACTATGAATTATCTCAAGTTCAGGGGTGTTCTGGAATTGGCTCAAACTGGCTCACAGAAATGATTGCTAAATTTGAAGAAATTCTCAAATAAGATTGTTGAGCACAGCTGTTATTAAAAATTAAATTCTATAGGCTCACAAATAAATATATTTTTTAAAGGCAAAAAATGTTTCAAACTCTTCACTCCCTAGCTGTGTTACTCTGCCTTTATGTCTGATCTATATGCTTTGGAAGTCACTTATATCCACGTTACGTAAGCGGTGGAAACCATAGCTGATGATGTCCTACTACACATCTCTTCCCAACACTGCATTGGTGATACATTAGCCTGAAATCAGCCACGGTGGGAGTATTTACACCACTGAAATAGGCAACCACCGCAGCGCAGGGAGCTGGTCGCTAACCAACTACAAGCGCACCACTGCTTGAGCTTCTGAGTCTAAAATGAGGCATTAGATCTCAGGCGCTAAGATCCCTACTGAATCCCAGACGCCATCTCTCTGTGATCCCTGTATCACTAAGAGGTAGTTCAGCTTTACAGTAGAATCTACAGAGTACCTATCTGAAACTGAATTTTTTTGTGCTGAGAAATCCAAGAGATGACAGAAGACCTGGTTGGGTAACTCGAAGTTCAATAATTTGGGGTACTTAAAAATTTAAAAAGAGAATTATCAAATACCAAAAATGAAGCAAAAGCATGAAAAGAAATTATAGTAACGAGCATCTGTTATATAGATAAAACCAGTTACCATCAGATAAATCCAGGCTTCCTCTTCTATCGCCCTACCTTACCTTCCAAACAATTCTCTCTCTCTTTTTAATTCTTAAAGCATTTCTTAATTCTAAAAGACTCTATTAGAAATTATAATATATATTGCTAGATTCAGACTTCTGTGACACTTCACCTCTCTATAAAAGCGTTCACACTTGGAATTATGTTCCGCATATAGAGAATAATTAAAAGTACTTAAGGCTCTGGCTCTCTTAACTTTTCTCACATGAAGACTTTTTTCATAAGTGAGTGAGAAAAAAATCATCCCTCATGACATTCATTCACAATGTGCTGCTTCTTTTTTGATAATAGACTCAAGAGTTATATTAAACAAGAGCAGTGAGAACTCCTAGTTTTATACAGATATAAACTTTAGTATATAATATCAGATAATGGTAAGACCATTTTGTCCATCATATATTTTGCCCTTGGTAAATGCCACACGAGTAGATACAGGGAACTGCAGTAAGTAGAGGTAATTTAATTCTGTACACATTGCTAAAAGCTATCCACTTGGCACTATTATAATAAAAAGGATATGGTAGATCAAATAATTAGAGGAAAGAGCTATCAGAGCTAAATAGACAAATTTTTCAATTCTGTGGTCTTATGTTCAGGTATAAAGTAGATCAGAGGCAAAATTGGCTGAATGCTGGAAACCTCACCCCTAATGCCATGGGAACCCCAAGCACAAATATGCCCACTTGGCAGGGGCATGTGAGCAGGGAGGAGGCTACAGACAGAGTCATACAATGTTTGGAAGAATCAGGGACCTAGAGATTTAGCTTTGGTTTCAGCAAACCTTGAGGAGGGAAAAAAATGAGCTGGAATGTCTAACTCTGCTATCTGTGGCCAGACTCTGAGAAGTCAGGATGCAACAGAGTAGAAGAGAAGAAAAGAAAGAGAAAAGAACACAAAAAAAGGATGAGGCATTAGAGACAATACAGGAAATGAGGGAAGAATAGGAAAATAGTCTGGGCCCCACAGAATTCAGGACTCAAAGTAAAACAGAAACTGGCTTCCTGACACCACCACCACCCCGCCACTGCCCTCGACTTTAAGTTGTCCAGGAAGATGAAAGCTGCTTCACAAAAAAAGAAAGGAAGGGGGAAAAAACTCACCACTAAATCTAAATTCTAAAATCTGGAAAGCAGTCTCTGTCCTAAAAGAATACACTCCCACAAAGCTCCTGGACACCTGTGATTTCTAAATACTTGGTTATTTCAAACTCGTGTTGCTATTGTTTCTCAGTGGAACTCTTTTATGTTTCCCAAACAAAATTATACATGGAAGGCCAACATGCAGAAGAGAGAAAAATGTAGGCGTCCCTCTAAAGGGGAGGCAGTCCCTCTCCTGCACATCTCAGGGACACAGCTTGAAAATCTAAGCATGAGACTGTGATTCACAGGTAACAAGAAGCCAGCCCACGTGGAGGAGGCCAGCCAGCAGCAGCAGAGGGCATGTGGCCCAGTGTTACTGCAAAGGACCCTGCGGGGCCCTCTTGCAGACAAGGAACAATCTGCTCCTGTTTCTGCTCATTCTCCTCTTCCTCTCTCACTCACCCTGGCTTCCCCACCGCCCAGCACACACACCTGACACACGCACACACACCTGACACAGAGAGTCACGCGCATCTAGCTAGCAGCCGTGCACACTCACTGACCAGGGCTGGTAACTCCTCAATATTTGGTAGGGCTATTTCATAGTGGTCTGGGAATATAACAAGTTTGGCTTCATCTTCATATTCATAATCGTCGCTATTTAAATCGTCATCAGTATCTAGATCTGAGGAGAAAACAAAAACAAAGAACAAGAAGTGAAGAAAGAACATAGCACACCAAGGCAGCACTCACTGGGAGAGCCAGAAGCTCACAGGGCTGGCAGTCCAGCCATTCACCTGCCCCAAGCCAGGACTAGGAGGCCTTTCCATCCTCCCTAAGTGGTACACACTTATCTGCTAGGAACAGATAGACAAAGAAGACTGAGTCACATCATAAAGCTTTATACTTAAAGCATTTGTTTGCACTAGATGTTCAGTTCTTACAAATGTTGAAAGGAGGAGGTTGGTCATTATGACTTGTTGGGTACTTGGCTCCTGACTTCACAAGAATAGGATGGAATATTTCTCCAACACAACAGAAGAAAGTACATGGATTTCAGAGTAGATAAGCCCAGCTTCAACTCTGGCTCTAAAATTAGTGTTTCTTTGGTCAAGTGACAAACTCCCTAAGCCTTAGTTTCCTATTTGTAGAATGGAGATAATAAAACTTATCTCACACAGTTTATATGGAGAATAAATAAATTATAAACAAGAGACCCGGCACATAATAATTCTTACCATTTACTGGTGACCTATTTTAAAATAAAATCTCAATTTCCCTCCCTCTGTCTCTCTCTTTCCTACCCTCCCCCCTCCCCACTAAGAGTTGTTGAGATACTAAGCCAGAGGGGGACTCTATAATCTAAGCAGTCCTGTTGCCCTCAGGTGGTGGAGGATTTTCAGTAAGGAGGTCTGGCCTGGTATCTATCAAGTCATCACCTCTTTGCTTGGCTCGTCTCTGGGAAAGGTTAGGCAAAGGCTCAAGGAAATGTCCTGCCACAATATTTACATGGACATTTCAGCCTTGCATTCATGGATGGCAGAAGCCCAGACTGTGTTTATATATTTAGACATTTGGAACTATGGCGACTAAGAGCTCTCAAGCCATCTTCCATTCACACACACACACAAACAGGTACACAAATATGGGCTCTGTAAAGAGGAGAAAGTTATTTTTTTTACTAGACGAAGCAGTCAGCTAAGAACCAAGGGATCTAGATTCTGTTACTACCTTGTTGTATGCCTCAAAAGCCTCAACCTGGTACCTTTTTATGTACAGATCTGCTCTTAAATTTTCAAAGGGAGAGCAGTTTTAAGTGGAAAGTGATAAACAGCTGGAACACAGTCCACACATTTTAACAAAAAAGTTCTAAATAATAAGAGTTAGAAATGACAAAATAAACAAATAACATTGTTAGGTAGCCATAAGAGGTTGGTTTCTCAAAAAACAATGTCAAAGAAGAGTCTAAGAGTTTAAGAACTAAAGGGTTTTATTTAAAGAAAATAATTCAAACAAAGATAGACATCCTATGTTATAAAAATAAGAATGTCCCAGTATCTAATTTTTAAAAATTAGAACCTAAATGTTCAATGAGAATGGTGTTTAACCCACTAGAATATTACTTAAATGATATTTTTTTAGACTGTGTAGAAACATGGAAATGTTATGCCGTGTTAATGCTAAAATTATAAAGTTCATCTTCACTGAAAAGACAACTTTATACTAGTTATATTCATAGACAAAAATTGGAAGGAAATCTGAACAAATGAAAACAATGAATGGGGAATTCTGTGGTGGCTCAGTGAATTAGGACTCCACACTTTCACTACCGAGGGCACAGGTTCAATCCCTAGCCAGCAAGACCAAAAGAAAGAAAAGAACAAGGAGATGAACTTTATTCTTAAATTCTTCATTATATTGTGCATCATAATTTTGAATAACCAAAGTATAAATTTTTTGGTTTTGTGTATAGAGTCAGCTCATATAATACATAATCTAAATGTTTTTTGTTCCAGAGAAAACAACACAATTCATAATGCTAATTTAAATCTTACCTGGCTGAAAACAATGATAAACTAAATCCAAAAAAAAAATCCCACCCAGATGTTGACTAGCTACATAAGCCTGGGAAAGTTCTTTCCAAGTTCATCTTCCTCACGAGGAGACGATAGACAATATTAGCTACCCAGTACAATTGTTGAGAGAATCAAAGAAGATAAGGTTTTCAGGTACCTGGTTGGGATCTGGTAGGGGTGAGGGGCTCCACAGAATAGCTGCCATCGCTCCCACCATCACCCTCACCACCACTGTCCTCTCTTCTCCACACTATTAACAACTAACGTAAGCACAAGCGCCCTCCCTTCCCTTTGGCTGACAGCTCCAAAGCAATGCTGCGGTCAGTTTCAGGAAGACCGGGATACCATGGGGGATCTTCTACGTGATCCAAATGTGGAGAAGATATAAACTTCAGATGCTTCTAGATGGTAAGCTCTAAGCACAGGAAGTGAGTCTTATTCACCTTCAAATCCCTAGTCCCAGCACACACCACACACTCCACAAACTTCTGGAAAGGAGACTTTAGGAAGTTAATAGCACCAGCATGTTAAAGACAGAAGCAAAGCTAGCGCATCCAAAGTGCTGTTTCAGTTTGGGGCTTTTTAACATTGGTAACTAGTGTCTGTTAAAAAGCAAGACTGCTGTCATGCAAAAAGCAGAGCTTTGTACTGGAGTGGCTTGCCATTCCCTTCTCCAGGAGATCTTCCTGACCCAGTGATCAAACTCTGGTCTCCTGCACTGCAGACGGATTCTTTACCGTCTGAGCCACTGGGGAAGCCTACATTCAGCAGAGGTAACTTACACTCTGAATCTAACTGGCACAGTTACAGTTTCCACTGAATATACATGACCCTTTGATTCTAAATATAAGTCTACAATCTCTAAATTTTTCTACTTAGAGTCTCACCAGCCCAAAATATCTGGTTAAGGAAACTACAGGGTAACTAAGGGCTAGGGAACAGCAGAAAAAGGACCCCCAACTCTTCCAGTTAATGGGACAATGAACTGTACAATGGACAATGGGCTCTTTCTCTAAGTTAAAAAACAAATTTTATTTTATAATACCCCTTCTTGAACTCTACCTCAGTGATCTCCTCAGATCCCTGAAAAGTAGCAGGGACCACAGCCATTTCAAGAAGTCACTATGAAGCGGCACAGCAGAGGAAAGGATCTCTAAGTCAAGCCAGGGCTCTGAAGCCCAGCTCAGGGTTATCTCAGCAGGACTGTAACAAATTAACTAACATTAATTTGTTAATCTGTGAGCTAGAAGTGAGCAGCCTTCTGCATCAGTGCTGGGAAATCTGACCAACTGCGAACCCTCCCGTGAGGGTATGGGGCAGCTCCGTGAGCCTCTGCTCTATGACCCACTCAGAAAGAAAGGACAAAATGGAGTTTCCTTAAAACTTCTGGTAGTTATAGGCGCAGATAACTTTCCTGAGCAGGTCTGTTCCAGGAACTTTCCGCAGCTGCTCTGTTTTCCACCTATTCCTCATCAAGTATGAATGTCAAAGTTAAAGGCAAAAAGGGTGGAATGTAAGCTCCCCGAGGTTTCAGTCAGTTCAGTTGCTCAGTCGTGTCCGACTCTTTGCGACCCCATGAATCACAGCACGCCAGGCCTCCCTGTCCATCACCAACTCCCGGAGTTCACCCAAATCATGTCTATCAAGTCAGTGATGCCATCTAATCATCTCATCCTCTGTCGTCCCCTTCTCCTCCTGCCCCCAATCCCTCCCAGCATCAGGGTCTTTTCCAATGAGTCAACTCTTCGCATGAGGTGGCCAAAGTATTGGAGTTTCAGCTTCAACATCAGTACTTCCAATGAACACCCAGGACTGATCTCCTTTAGGATGGACTGGCTGGATCTCCTTGCAGTCCAAGGGACTCTCAAGAGTCTTCTCCAACACCACAGTTCAAAAGCATCAATTCTTCAGCGCTCAGCTTTCTTCACAGTCCAACTCTCACATCCATACATGACCACTGGAAAAACCATAGCCTTGACCAGATAGACCTTTGTTGGCAAGGTAATATCTCTGCTTTTCAATATGCTATCTAGGTTGGTCAGAACTTTCCTTCCAAGGAGTAAGCAGTAGCTTTTCGACATCCCAGTCTTCAGACACAGAAGAGCTGACTCATTTACTCCTATTTGTGAAAGTTGTGGGGGGAGGCAGGTAGAGGAGTCAATAGAAATGTGAACATTTAACCCTGTTTTGTGTTAGTCACTCAGTTGTGTCCAGCTCTTTGAGACCGCGTGGACTGTAGCCCACCAGGCTCCTCTGTCCACAGGATTCTCTAGGCACGAATACTGGAGTGGGTTGCCATTTCCTTCTCCAGAGCATCTTCCTAACCCAGGGATTGAACCCAGGTCTCCTGTGCTGAAGGCAGATTCTTTATTGTCTGAGCCACTGTTGTATGACATACCAAAGAGATGATCTTTTTAATTAAATCTACTACCAGTTATTTATATGACTACACATTTGTAGCTTTAATGTAAAGAATATTTGAGATGAGGCGAGAATCTCATCATGAGTCCTGGGGTATTTCTGTGAAGATCCTGGACTCCCTTCCACTCCCTCTTCTCTCCTTCCATCCCATAAAACAGTAAGTTTTGTATCAGCCAACTCCCAAAATCCACAATCTTTCACCTTGTTGTAAATTACCTCTGCCAAAGACAGCCTACAGTGCCCCTTTCTAGCTTAAAAACAGGAATGCAGAGCTGCCCACTTTCTCAGTTCACAGCGCCCTTTAGCTTCCTAGCAATTTTTGCACAGTAGCCCTAAACCAAAAGACATGCCCAATATTTTATTCAGTATAACTTAATAACTATTTAATAACTTAATAACTGTAAAAGATAACTTAATAACTCAATATACAACAAATATTTGCTGCTGCTGCTAGGTAGCTTCAGCCATGTCCAACTCTGCAACCCCAGAGACAGCAGCCCACCAGGCTCCTCCGTCCCTGGGATTCTCCAGGCAAGAACAACAAATATTTATGTTCTAACAAGTTAGTAGGCATTTGAAAAAATAATACACATAAACTGAAAGGAAATAGATGTTCTCTTTCCCTCTTAAATAACCATTAATCCCTGACTAAAGGGATGTGTGCATCTGGAAGGCAGGGCGGAACTTCTTTTTGAATCAGACTGGACACTGCCTCCCTTATTTTCCATTCCACATTTATTTTCACATGGTTCTTACCTTTTTACCATAGAAACCTCTAAAAACAAGACTGCTTCACAAAGAGATGAAGTCATTGAAAGGAGTATCAGTTCAGTTCAGTCGCTCAGTCGTGTCCAATTCTTTGCAACCCCATGAATCGCAGCATGTCAGACCTCCCTGTCCATCACCAACTCCCAGAGTCCACCCAAATTCATGTCCATCGAGGTGGTGATGCCATCCAGCCATCTCATCTTCTGTCAGTCCCTTCTCCTGCTGCCCTCAATCTTTCCCAGCCTCAGGGTCTTTTCAAATGAGTCAGCTCTTCGCATCGGGTGGCCAAAGTATTGGAGTTTCAACTTCAACATCAGTCCTTCTAATGAACACCCAGGACTGAACTCCTTTAGAATGCACTAGTTGGATCACCTTGCTGTCCAAGGGACTCTCAAGAGTCTTCTCCAACACCATAGTTCAAAAGCATCAATTCTTCGGCGCTCAGCTTTCTTTATAGTCCAACTCTCACATCCATACGTGACCACTGGAAAACCATAGCCTTGACTAGAAGAACCTTTGTTGGCAAAGTAATGTCTCTGCTTTTGAATATGCTGTCTAGGTTGGTCACAACTTTCCTTTGAAGGAGTTTGGTCACAACTTTCCTTCGAAGGAGTAAGTGTCTTTTAATTTCATTGCTGCAGTCCCCATCTGCAGTGGTTTTGGAGCCCAAAGAAAGTCTGACACTGTTTCTGCTCTTTCCCCATCTATTTCCCATGAAGTGATGGGACCAGATGTCATGATCTTCGTTTTCTGAATGTTGAGCTTTAAACCTACTTTTTCATTCTCCTCTTTCACTTTCATCACGAGGCTCTTTAGTTCTCCCTCACTTTCTGCCATAAGGGTGGTGTCATCTGCATATCTGAGGTTATTGATGTTTCTCCCAGCAATCTTGAATCCAGCTTGTGCTTCTTCCAGCCCAGAGTTTCTCATGATGTACTCTGCATATAAGTTAAATAAGCAGGGTGACAATATACAGCCTTGACGTACTCCTTTTCCTATTTGGAACCAGTCTGTTGTTTCATGTCCAGTTCTAACTGTTGCTTCCTGACCTGCATACAGATTTCTCAAGAGGCAGGTCAGGTGGTCTGGTATTCCCATCTCTTTCAGAATTTTCCACAGTTTATTGTGATCCACACAGTCAAAGGCTTTGGCANATACTCCTTTTCCTATTTGGAACCAGTCTGTTGTCCCACGTTGAGTTCTAACTGTTGCTTCCTGACCTGCGTATAGATTTCTCAAGAGGCAGGTCAGGTGGTCTGGTATTCCCATCTCTTTCAGAATTTTCCACTGTTTATTGTGATCCACACAGTCTAAGGCTTTGGTAGAGTCAATAAAACAGAAACAGATGATTTGGGGAACTCTTTTGCTTTTTTTAAATTAATTTTTGTTTTTTAGTTTGTTTTGCTTTACAGTACTGTATTCGTTTTGGTATACATTGACATGAATCAGCCACAAGTGTACATGAACTCCCAATTGATCTCTGGTTCCTCTCTCTTTTCTAAAACCAGATTGCACATCTTGAAGTTCACGATTCATGTATTGCTGAAGCCTAGCTTGGAGAATTTTGAGCATTGCTTTACTAGCGTGTGAGATGAGTGCAGCTGTGGGGTAGTTTGAGCATTCTTTGGTACTGCCTTTCTTTGGTATTGGAATAAAAACTGACCTTTTCCAGTCCTGCAGCCACTGTTGAGTTTTCCAAATTTGCTGGCATATGGAGTGCAGCAGTTTCAGAGCATCATCTTTCAGGATTTGAAATAGCTCAACTGGAATTCCATCATCTCCACTAGCTTTGTTCATAGTGATGCTTTCTAAGGCCCACTTAACTGCACATTCCAGGATGTCTGGCTATAGGTGAGTGATCACACCATCATGACTTTCTTGGTTGTGGAAATCTTTTTTGTACAGTTCTTCTATGTAGAGTGCATTAATAACTCTGAAACATTTGCAATTGCTTAATCTACAAGTGAGGCATATGGAGTGCAGCAGTTTCAGAGCATCATCTTTCAGGATTTGAAATAGCTCAACTGGAATTCCATCATCTCCACTAGCTTTGTTCATAGTGATGCTTTCTAAGGCCCACTTAACTGCACATTCCAGGATGTCTGGCTATAGGTGAGTGATCACACCATCATGACTTTCTTGGTTGTGGAAATCTTTTTTGTACAGTTCTTCTATGTAGAGTGCATTAATAACTCTGAAACATTTGCAATTGCTTAATCTACAAGTGAAAATGCTGCATTCAATATGCCAGCAAATTTGGAAAATTCAGCAGTGGCCACAGGACTGGAAAAGGTCAGTTTTCATTCCAATCCCAAAGAAAGGCAATGCCAAAGAATGTTCAAACTACCACACAATTGCACTCATCTCACACGCTGGTAAAGTAATGCTCAAAAAACTCCAAGCCAAGCTTCAGCAATACGTGAACTGTGGACTTCAGATGCTCAAGCCGGTTTTAGAAAAGGTAGAGGAACCAGAGATCAAAGTGCAAACATCCTCTGGATCCTCAAAAAAGGAAGAGAGTTCCAGGAAAACATCTATTTCTGCTTTTTTGACTATGCCAAAGCATTTGACTGTGTGGATCACAATAAACTGTGGAAAATTCTGAAAGAGATGAGAATACCAGATTGCCACGGGCGGAGTTCCTCACGCTGGCCCCCGGCATGAGGCTTGGCATACGCAAAGGCGTGATCAAGTCTCACCAGACCACCTGACCTACCTCTTGAGAAACCTGTATGCAGGTCAGGAAGCAACAGTTAGAACTGGACATGGAACAACAATCTTGCTTTTTCAATGATCCAGTGGATGTCGGCAATTTGATCTCTGGTTCCTCTGCCTTTTCTAAAACCAGCTTGAACATCAGGGAGTTCACGGTTCACGTATTGCTGAAGCCTGGCTTGGAGAATTTTGAGCATTACTTTACTAGCATGTGAGATGAGTGCAATTGTGTGGTAGTTTGAGCATTCTTTGGCATTGCCTTTCTTTGGGATACTCTAATAGCAAGACTGCATCAATCTACTCATTCATGCAATGTTCAAGCATCACTCTGTTCCCTTAAAGAGTTAAAATATCCTGTGATTTACCTGTGAGTTTGTTGTGGCAACCTGGAGTACCTCAGAACACAGTTTGGGAACCAAAGTATTAATGGCTCCCCACCACCTACACAAATAAAATCTAAAACCATGGCATAGGTCTAAACTATTACTGGAGGAATACACAACATACCTAAGGATGTACAAACAGAACCTACTATTTGTCTCTGGGTAACTAAGTGGCTGGGACATAGGGAAGGGAGAAAAACTTGCTTTTTGTTACAGAGGCTCTTAAAACTTTTCAATTTTAAGCTTTGTCCATGTGCTACGTACTTCAAAGAATATTTTTAAAATTCTAAATTTAAATTTCTCTCCTAAGAGAAGCACGAAATTTCTCTGGTTCAAAAATTACCAGTAACTGTCATTGCTGATTCTAAAGAGTTACCAGCAAAAGTGAGAACTGAGGGATGGATCTTTAACTAGGATTTCATTTAGATAACTATCGAGGTAATCAGGAAAAAGAGTTACCTTGAATGAAGGGGCAGAATGGGGTCAGGAGACTTGGGTAAGTATACGGCACTAGCTAATGGCCTCAGTTTCCCTTTTAAAATCAATATGAAGGTCACAACTGAATGATTCAGTGGTTTCAATGTCAGTATTGAGCCAACTAGAAAGGAATTAGTCATAAAGTCATTAAGTGAAAGGGGATAAAAAGCCTCTATCCAGGAGAAGGCATTAGTCATCCACATGTGTTTTGTGATGGGTCATCATAACTATATTTCAATAGCAGTGAAAAGGTACTTTCTAGTCAAAGAAACAAAGAGGCTGCAAGAGAGTTCTGAGCTCATTTCCTTTTCTGAAGAAACAACCCAATGTCCCTTTTTAGGGAAGGAAATTGTGGCAGAGGCTACATGCTACCTCCCAGGATTCATTCTATCCTCCTCCTTTTTTTAAATCTTTATTTATTTATTTGGCTATGCCGGTCTTAGTTGTGGCATGCAGGATCTTTAGTTGCAGCATGCGAACTCTCAGGTGTAGGATGTAAGATCTAGTTCCCTAACCAGGTATCACACCCCAGTCCCCTGCATTGGAACCATGGAGTCTTAGCCACTGGACCACCAGGGAAGTCCTTACTCTCCCCTTCTTCCTTAGTAACAGACTTTACTCAGTGAAGCCAGTTAATAGACTTTATTTTCCAGCCTCTTATATAGCACACAGCATAGGCATGTGACCAATTTCTGACCAGAGAAGTATAAACTAAAGTGTGGCATGGGGATCTGTGAGAACACTGACAAAAGGAAAATGAATAAACTGGGAGATTAGGTTCTTTTGTCCCTTCCCCTTTTTCTTCCCTGCTTTCCAGAATAGGGATGTGATGCCTGGAATTCTAGCAGCTATTTTGGACCATGAAGTTACCATGAGGTTAGAAATCACAGACCAGGAGGGAGGGTGAAACAGAAATATGGGAAGAACCTAGAATCTGATGAATATGACAGCATCACATCAGCCTGGATTTGCTGTTTCCCAACATCCTCTACATGAAATAAAAGAAATTAATATCTACCTCATTTAAATTCACCAATATTTTATAATTCCTGTTAAATAAACCAGAGATAAGCCTAATACAGGGCTACTGAGGTTGCTCAGTGGTAAAGAATCCACCTGTCAATGCAGGAGACTCAGGAGACATGGGTTTGACCCCTGAGTCAGAAAGATCCCTTGGAGGAGAAAATGGCAACCCACTTCAATATTCTTGCCTGGGAAATCCCATGAACAGAGGACCTCGGAGGACTACAGTCCATGGGGTTGCAAAGAGTCGGACATGACAGGAGCACAGCATAGCACAAGTCTAATACAGTCCTTCAATGAAATTACAGGCCACATCATCTTTAAAACAGAACTATGATCAGTGTGGCGAGAGTATAGTGGCTGCTACTGGGAGCTATGAAGTACCAGTGGAGGCTTTAAATCAGGGCTTGTGAAACGTAATTCTTACTAATATAGTTAGTGAAGCATCTGAGTATAAAATCTAGAAAGAACTGGGGCCTATGGCAAGTCCCAGAGTGCCAATGACATTCAAATTTAAGTTTTTTTAAAACCTGGCACAATCCAAATAGAACCTTTTTGCTGGATTGTGGGCTTCTGGCTTTCTAAGACATGAAATGTTGAGAGAACACAGAGAGCAGCCCATAGAAAAAGTCCCACTGAAATGAAAGGGTGGGCTAGTGCTCCCAGGAAGCAATGGAGGGGTTCACACAGTATGAAGCACAGAACCTCAATGCTTACCTTTGGATTATTTTTTTAAAAGTTACTTGACAATATCCTCTACCACCAATATGACAATCAGAAAAATCAAACTGCAAAGTCTTTTGAGTAAAAAACACAAAGGTTAAAGGACAAGAGGTCAGCTAACTCCTTTACTCAACCAAAGAAAATAATGAAACACAACAGCAGATCAGGATATTTAAGAATGCCATGCTGATGTCATTTAACTCAGAAGAAGTTCATTATCACTACTAGTGCAAGGGAGCTGAAGGCTTATAAACAAAACGTCAAAATGCATTCAATCATTTCAGCTTTCAGCACTCATTTCAACTTATTCTAAGCTTCTCCGAGTCTACTTGGTTAACCTGGGTTGTGGTCCAAAGCCATGCCGAGCAGTGGGAAAGATTGGCTAGTGTGGAAACACCAACTGCGGATAAGCCTCATAAAGAAAACCATGGGCTGAAAATATGGAGAGACGACAACAAGAGTGGGCCCAGTGCAGAGTAACAGAGAACCCAACCATGAAGGAAACTCAGCTCCAAGACATCCAATGGCTTTACTTTTCAAATAATCAATGTGTCTTTTGGTAACAGAAAAAGAATTTAAACACAAATAAGCAAAAAGATGAAAACTAATGTCACCTCAATTTCACCATCAGGAAGGAGTTACTATTAACAATCTGGAGCACATTTTGCCAGATACTACTAGACTCTCAGTTATATATGTATATGAGTATGTATGTACACACATATGTATACATCACACAATGTCAGTACATACACATATACATGCATTATGTACACACACAGAGATACACATACACATGTATGTTTATAGAATTTTAACCAAAGTAAAATTACAACATGCAAACAATTTTGAAATTCCTTCTAAACAATAATCCTAGGCATTTCCAGATACAAACTTGCCTGGTCAAAAACCATACAGGAATTTTAATATGAAATATGATCATGATTACATGAGACAGACGCCAGTCCTCACTTGTATGAGCAAAACTGGCTCTTCTGAATCAAGGAGACAGGAAATGACTGTTAGATAAACACCACACTGTTACAGGCAAGACCCACTAACGGATGATAAAATTAGTGAACACACACTTGAGGAGAAACGTATTAGTATCATCTCCAAGTATCACTTTCAAAATATTTATTAACTATACCTTAACCTCGCAGTGGAAAACCCAGCAGACATCACCTTAACAAGTAATCAAGGCTGAACACCACCCACATGACAGTTCAGCTCCATGCGCTTCCTGACGGCAGGCCCTGAAGAGGGCCCATCACCTCTGAGGAATTCTGGCCAAAAACGCATGACCTCAGGCTTACCATGAAGTCACATGAAAAATCCAAATTGAGGTGCAGTCCACAAAATAACTGGCCAGTACTCTCCAAAAGTGTCACAATTATTAAAGATTTAAAAAGTCTATAGAACTCTCACAGATTAGACAGGATTAAGGAAACATGACAACCAAATGCAACGTGGGATACGAGAGCAGCAAATAGTGAAATACAAACAAAGTCTGTAGTTTGGCTAATATTAAAAAAAGAAGAAAAAAAAAAAAAAAAACCCTGTCTCTTCTTTAAAGGCAGTGGAAAAGGAGACCTGAAGCAGAAGCACGAATTCTCTCCAGGCACTATCAGCCTAATTGCTTCAAAACACTAACCCTGCAAGTGTGTTGGAAGCATCCTTCACCACAGGTAAACACAAAGTAGAGACAGACCATCTCGAGTGAAATTGGTTCCTCTCATCTTTAAACTGTAGAGCGTAAACAGCCAGTTGCTCCCAATCAAACATGTGCAGTCACCCACACACACACACACACACACACACAGAAAACTGTTGACAACTATTTACATTACCTAAAAAAATCTTGGAATTCCTCCTTTTGGGTAAAGCGCCACCAGATGCGCCTCTTACCTTCTGAAAAGAAAACGAGAGATTGTTAAAATGCCGCCTCTGGGACAGATGATCGGGAGTGGGGGTAGCATCTCAGAGGTTCTTAGTTTTCATAAAAAGGCCAAGAGGAAATATTCAATCTGGACTAGACATCCCAGGATAAACAAGAACTTGACCCATGTCCATGAAGGGAGGGGGAAGGCAAAGGTAATGGTCCACCTGATCTTGCTTTCACCAAATTATCAAGAAAGTACCTCTGGGAAGGGAAGCCAGGGGTCAGGGTGAAGTGGACACTTCAAGTGGGCAAGTGTTTCCAAAAGGCTGGAGTCCATGCCCGAGGCCAGAGGAGCCCTGGGGGGATGGTGGCTCCAGGAGGGAGGCTTGTTCCCCTGCTATCCACTAAGCCCTGTGCTTGGTCCTCAGTGCGCACAACTGCTGTTGGAAAGAATTCATAAATATCAATAAAGAGTTGCTGATATTCTGGTCATAATAAGCCCCAATCTAACCTCCCTAAACATTTTTGGAGCTCCCACTAGTGACTGTTTACCACCCTAAGCTCCGTGTATTTTCTGTCTCTGGTAGAAGTCCCCTGCAGCAGTGAAACTGCTATCAAGTGGTTTTGCAAAAGAAGTCATTCATTACCCTTTTGATACTCGCACAAAATGTTCTACTCTCAAAGAGGCTATTAAAATGTTTGCCTCAAATGACCAAAACTATATTTCCACATGCATGTTCCTCTTGTTACTAGAAAAGAGCACATTTCAAACACATAGCAGTTGTGTGGGTCAAACCCCAGCATCCTTTCAAGCAGCCACACGTTAAGGCAGCACCAAGGCCCTGCTGCTTCTTTAGTTCACCCTCCTATCACTATTAGAGGCTTCCCAGGTAGCCAGTGGTAAAGACTCCATCTGCCAATGCAGGAGACACGAGTTCAATCCATGGGTAGGAAGCTCTCCTGGAGAAGGAAATGGTGACCCACTCCAGTATTCTTGCCTGGAGAATTCCACAGACAGAGGAGCCTGGCGGGCCACAGTCCCTGGGGTCTCACGGAGTTGGACGCGACTGAGCAGCAGAAGCAGCCTATCAGTCTTAACTCTTCTTTCCCACATTTCATTATTTGGCATTGAAAGTGGACTCATCTTTGTGATTCTCCCAATAAATTTTTATAGCTTCTACTATAAGTTTATAGTTCCCACAGGAAAGTAAAATTATTGAACTCTTTAGCTCAAAAGTGTGTGGGGAAAAAGGAGGAGAGGAGCTGCAGGGAGACCTGCTGGACTGTGAGGCTCTACCTGAATGTGAGAGTCACACCTCAGACTCAGATTAGGTCTGATTCCATTCAGGAAAAAAAAAAAAAAAAAAGCAACTACCAGGCTTCCCTAATAGCTCAGCTGGTAAAGATTTGCCTGCAATGCAGGAGACCCAGGTTCAATTCCTCAGTTGGGAGATCCACTGGAGAAGGGATAGGCTACCCACTCCAGTATTCTCAGGCTTTTCTGGTGGCTTAGCTGGTAAAGAATCCACCTGCGATGCGGGAGAGCTGGGTTCGATCCCTGGATTGGGAAGATCCCCTGGAGAAGTGAAAGGCTACCCACTCTAGTATTCCAGCCTGGAGAATTCCATGGACTATACAGTGTATGGGGTCGAAAAGTCGGACATGACTGAGCGACTTTCACTTCACTTTAGCTCAAAAACTTGTCTGTCCAAATATTAATGCTACATTCATGTTACAGCTCTTAGAATCTATCTCCTCCAAGGTCTCAGAGTCTCTGCTCGCCTTCCCTCCACCAACCTGCCTCAAAAAAGGATGAGATAAAACCTGCACCAAAGGTATATTTAACCATCCACACTGAACAGTCCTCGAGGTCACTTGTAATCTCTCTACAGAAGTTTACAGCATCCTTTTGCTTGTCCAATCTCTCTGTCCCCTCCACTCCTGCATGAAAGTGTGAGGAGAAAGGAGGACGGGAATTTCAGGGAGACCTCTGGACTGTGTGGCTCTCCCCGAATGTGAGAGTCACACCTCAGACTCAGATTAGGTCTGATTCCATTCAGAAAAAAAAAAAGACTTTCCTTCCAAAGATCATCACCTCCGTGCCTGCATCAGTCACCACTAGAAATCAACAGGGCTTAAGAAACTGGAATTCCTCAGCCACAGACGTGGCTGTCAGGCTCTGTGCTGGAGTTCAGGCTGCAAAGTGAGTGAAGACACACTCCATCCCTTGAGGTGCTCACCAGCATCAGAGGGGAGCAGGAATGCAAACAAACAGCATAACGGATTCCAGGGTTGAGAGAGGTAAGGATGATATCATAAGGAAGAAATAATGGTTCTTCTGGGGATAGAAGGGGTGGGCAGGGCTGGTGAGGTAAGAGCAGTCGGCCTGGTGGATAGCAGCTATAGAGCAATTATGCTAGTTGATTGGTTGGTTGGATGGATGGATGAAACATGGATGAGTGGGGGGATGATGGATAGATATATGGATATGCTGACCATAGGGAGTACAACAGATATAAAAGGAATAGGGATGAAAGGAGGGCATCCCCCAAAACAGAAAACAGCATGCACAAAGGCCTGAAATCATGGTGTGTTCCAGGAAAGAGAAGGAGTTTGCTATATCTAGAGCAATGGAGCTGATGCAGTAAGAGGGAAAGTTGGAAAGGTCACAGGGGTCAGATCATGGAATGCCTTGTAATCAAATGCAGAAGAGTTTGGACTTCATCCTGCAACAAAGAGAAAGACATTCAAGATTTAAGCTTCAGTGTGCCACAGATGCACACTGGGTGAAAAGATCACTCTAAGAGCAGCATGCAGACTGGGCGGGGGCACTGAAGACAGCACATTGGAAGGAGGAAGGCAAGTCAGGAGGCTACAGCATTAGCCCTTTTAAGGCATAACAAGTACTCGGACAAGAACAGCAGGGATGAAGAGGACAGAAGGAATCTGGGGCTGTTTGGAAGACCTGAATAACTGGACTTGATAACCAGCCTGCCATGGAATGAGAGCAGAACCAAAGGATGTCTGAGCCTCTAGAATTCAAGACAAAGAACATGGTGAGAAAGCAGATAATTCATTCAGTCTGAGCACAAGGAGCTTGAAGTACCTATGAGGCATTTGAGTACAGGAGGCCAGGTCAAAGTCAGACGGTCAGACCTTCAGCTCTGGAGGGACACTGATTGAGAAGTCATCAGCTCAGACATAGTGGCTAAACAAGGCTGTGGATGGCCCTGATGAGGATGAGCAAATGCCAGTATTTTCTAGGATGTAGGAACAAAGAACAGAGAATGCGATGGCACCCCACTCCAGTACTCTTGCCTGGAAAATCCCATGGACGGAGGAGCCTGGTGGGCTGCGGTCCATGGGGTCACTAAGAGTCGGGCACAACTGAGCGATTTCACTTTCACTTTTCACTTTCATGCACTGGAGAAGGAAATGGCAACCCACTCCAGTGTTCTTGCCTGGAAAATCCCAGGGACAGGGGAGCCTGGTGGGCTGCCGTCTATGGGGTCGCACAGAGTCAGACACGACTGAAGTGACTTAGCAGCAGCAGCAGCAGGAAGAAAGAAATGAAATGATGCTAGTGAAACTGAGAAAGGGCAGCCTGACGGGAGAAAACCCAGCAGAGAATGGTGCCAAAGAAAGCAGAGGAGGAGAAGTTCCAAAAGAAAAACAAGTTTAAAGACTGAAAAACTCAAGGCTAAAACATATCTACCAACTTTGGCAACTAAGAGGTCACTGACAACCTTGGCAGTTTTAGCTGCTTCACAAGAAGGTTAACTAAATGGCAGTGTTGAACTTAAAGCAGTCTGTATTGAGACGGTGAGAGTAGAAGTTTAAAGCTTCAATTGAAGGATGGGATGACTGAAGCAGGACTCAACTTCGAGTTCTGAGGCATGCTCCTTTTTAAGGTGTGAGAAAAAAGACAGAAGAGGGAGATGCTGGAAATGTAAGAGGGAGTGAGTGAATGGAAGTTCTGAGGTAGGAGGAAATGGGGCCACAAGGACTGAAAGGGCACAGCTTTCTGTTGAGATGGGAGGAAACAAAAGGAGGACCACTGCAAAGGAGCTCCCAGGAGGTGAGGCAGGAGCTCAAGGTTTCCGTCCTGGGTCCCTGATTGCTCTGGAAAGCGCAGGTCTGATCATTTTTGGAGAATGAAGAGGGAGGCACGGGTAAAGTCTTGCAGGAAGCATCGGAAGGAACAGGCTAGATGTTCTGGGCAGTGGGAGGGGAAAGGCCAGGAATCTGACACGGTCCCCAATCACAAGGCAGCGCACGTGGGCAGTACATCCATGGAAGCAGAGGATGACACCGATGGACAGAGCGGGGGTGCGGTGGGGGAGGCGGGGTTCTGGAGGACCCTCAGGAGGCAAGACACCGAGATGAGGGTCAGTTGAGGGTAGTGGTGATAAGAGAATGTTTAAAGTCACAGATGCTGAGACACAGGCTAAACAGATTGAAACAGGAATAAATGAGTGAAAGAGCTAAAATGAGAGAGAACTGTGGTCAGAGAGTGAAACATTAAACAGAGGCAGAAATAATTGCATTCTATAATTCTGCCACTAGCTTTGTGACCTGGGGCAAGTTACTTCAAGTCTCTGGGCCTCAGCTTCTTTTTTTTTTTTTTTCCAGTCTCCTAAAACTTCATTACTTTATGTTAAGATGGATGATACAACAGGAACTTCATCAGAATTGCTATGTTCTGCCTAACAGGAGTAGTGAATGGAAATCATATAGTCTCAGGCCAGTGTTAGAATACTTTAAAGCTAACCATTCAGTTTACGACCTGTCTGACCTCCTGGTCTTTTTTCTTCCTCTTCTCCCCATTGTCCAACTGGAGGCTCTCTCCTTTGTCCGAAACTTAAACAGAGAACATATTAGGTAGGCTAGAGTGAGAGATGAGATGAACTTCAAGTCAGCATTGACTGTGGAAGATCAAAGATAATTTATAAACCATTAGGACTAAGGTGAAGATTGAACAGTTTGCCAAACTGTTATTAATTGCCAAAATTAATATTTGAGAATTAATAACATCTCCAAACAACATGGATAACCAGTTTAAATACATTAAAAGGGAAAAGACAACAGTAATAATAGTTACAAAAATTATGTTGTTATTGTTTAGTCACTAGGCCATGTCTGACTCTTTGCAACCTCATGGACTATAGCCCACGAGGCTCCTCTGTTCATGGGATTTCCCAGGCAAGAATACTAGAGTGGGTTGCCATTTCCTTCTCCAGGGGATCTTTCTGACCCAGGGATCAAACCCACATCTGCTGCATTGGCAGGCAGATTCTTTACCAATGAGGCACCAGGGAAGCCCACAGAAATTATAGTATAGATAGATTTTTTTAAAAAAAAAATCTAATAAGGGCTTCCCTGGCAGTCCAATGGTTAAAGAATCCGCCTTGCAATGCAGGGGACATCAGTTAGACCCTTGATCCGGGAAAATCCCACAGGCCTCAGGGCAATTAAGTCCATGGCAGGTGGCAATTAAGAGCCGTAACCACTAAGCCTGTACTCTAGAACTCGGGAGCTACAGCTACGAGTCCACATGCAGCAACCACTGAAGCACACACAGGGAAACTAGAGAGAAGCCCCCGCTCTCTGAAACTAGAGAGAAGCCCCCGCTCTCTGAAACTAGAGAGAAGCCCTCACAGCAATGAAGACCCAGTAGAGCCAAAAATAAACAAACAAATATTTTTTAAACAGTCTAATAAAATAAAAGTTTCTTTATTGAAAATTATAAAACATTACTGAAGGACAGAAAAGAGACCTGAATCAATAGAGAGGTATGCCATGTTAAATAGTCATTCGGTCAGTATTTATGAAGTATTTATGGGCACTGTTACATGCTGAGGACTCAGAGGTGAATAAAACAGACCAGACTCCCTGCCCTCATGGAGCTTAGACAATGATATATACTATAGATCAATCTATAAATTCAATGTGGTCGTGATCAAAATCTCAACAGTAATTTTTAACTAGATGAACTGATTCCAAAACCATATGGAAAAATAAACATTCAAATCCAGGAAATTTCTAGGAAAAAAATGAACATGGAAAAAGTGCTCGTACTCCTAGACATCAAGACTTGAGGCATCAACACAGGGACACAAATAAGAGCAACATACAGAACTGAGCATCTCCAAGCTGACACAAGTGTGAGTAGCAAGTTTAAATATTTTTTTAAATGGCACTATAAGACATTGAAAAAGGCTGTACTTCTCCAGTAATAGTGGGACAACTGGTCATCAATATAAGGGAAAAAGCAGATTCCCACACTTGACACAAATATAAAAATAGATTACAGATGATTTAAAGATCTAAAATGTTAGAACATTAAAACATTCACAATCTCTGTCTCTCTCTGTGTCTTTCACCCTCTCTTTCTCTCTCTCTCACACACACACTTCTTTTTAAAAATATTAGAAGAAAGATCTTTATGACCTTGAGTTGGGAAACAATTTCTGAAGCAAGATAGAAAAACACAACTCATAAGAGAAAAGTTTAATCAACCTAACTACATCAAAATTCAAAACCAGTTCTATGGGACTTTCCTGGCCGTCCAGTGGTTAAGACTCTGCGCTTCCAGTGCAGGGGGGCAAGGGTTTGATCTCTGGTCAGGGAACTAAGATCCCACATGCTGAGTTATGCAGCAAAAAAAAAAAACTAATTAAAAAAATAAAACTTTCTGTTCTACAAAATAATTCATAAATAAAGTAAAAAGATAAGCCGCAGAACATAAGAAAAGTGTGTCTATAACAGACAAAATTTTGGTAGCCAGGATGTAAAAAGAACTAATCAAACTTTTAAGAAAAAGATAAATCCATGGAGAAATAGCCTGAAAATATAAATAGGCAAGTCATGGAGAAGAAAAGGAGAATGGCCAACAAAAGGAATGAAAAGACATTTCCACCCTCACAGGAGCAAATGCTAAATATTTAAATGCCACTTTACAACCAATCCATTAGCAAACACCAAAATTCTGACCAAGCACTGGAGAGGGTGTGGGGAAACAGACACGATAATCAGAGCAAACTGGAACGTGCACTGGTGCAACCTCTAAGGATGGATTTAGCAATGTCCAGTAAAAATGAAGATAAGAACACGCATGAGCCAGCACTGCCACTTGTAGATCTATTTCTGAAAGAATCTTACACGTGTTCCCCCAGGAGAAATGTGTAAAACTGCTCATTTGTACAATGTCTGTAGAAACGAAACAAACAAAAAAAAAAGGAAACAATCTAAATGTCTTCAAATGGGAGAAGAGAGTAGTAAAGGAGAAGGTAGTCATAAAATGGAATACCAGACAACTACTGAAATGAATGAAGTATACCCAGATGCATGAGATCTCACTGAAGGGAAAAACTGGAGGCAGAATTAGAGGTAACAGTATGATACTATTTATCTACATCTTTAAAACATATAGTCATGCTGCACATTGTTCATGAATGGCCATACTTACATAAAATATAATGACATTCATGGGAACGAGAAATAACAAGTTCACAACAGTGCTCACTCCTGTGGAAGGAGGGAACTGGAAGAGGCTTGCACTTGTAGAGGGAAAAAAAAGCTCTTTCCCTCACTAAGAAAAAAAAATGGAAGCAAAAATATCCACATTTCTTTATTTCTAATTTTTGTACCCATGAGTGTTTCTGGCATTATTTTCTGTACTTTGATGTATTTTTTTGACTTTTCTTTTTCCTATCAGCCAACTTACGTCTTTAACAACTCTGAACAGAGCATTACAAGAAGGAAAATATAAAACTGGTTAAGCTAAGGTTTGGGAAGTCTGTGAATGTCTGCCAACAGTGGTACTTCTGTTTCCCATCATCCCAGGGAATGAGGAGTCATATGGGCACAGTAAAACCTCCTTGTGATGAACCCCACTAAGACAATGTTACAGGGAAGACGTCAAGGCCAGTTCTCCCAAAACGCGTATCTCACCTCGCGCACGTGTCTCTTCAGGTGCATGTAGACACTCTGTCCAGTTTTTCGAAAGTGTCTTTCCACGTGTTCCCTTCCAAAGGCCAAAAATGTATTATGCATACATAGAGTCCGCCTTCAGAATTCTAGAAGAGACAGGTTACAACATTAGTCAAGTAGTCTAGACACAGAAAAAGAGAAGGGGAAGGAAGGCAAACAATGACAAACGATGAAGACAAAGTCTGGCAAAAGTCCAGCCATCATAGTCACCTGCAGTGACCTCAAGGGCTCACAGCCACTTACACAGCTCCTGCCTCAACCCTGGGTCCCCGGTGCTCTCTGACAGCAGAGCAGTCTCATAGTCAGGTAAAACCCTAGGGGCTCGGGACTAAACATGCCTGCTTGACTCTCCAAACTGGGGTAAGGGGAGATCAGGGATAGAAGAAAGCTGGCAGCTGATCCCATGACCATCATTCCATATAATAATGCTTTTTTAAATTTTACTGAAGTATGTGCTTAGTCGCTCAGTTGTGTCTGACTCTTTGCGATCTTATGGACTGTAGCCTGCCAGGCTCCTCTGTCCCTGGGATTTTCCAGACAAGAATATTAGAGTGGGTTGCCACGTCTCCTCCTCCAGGCAATCTTCCCAACCCCAGGGATCGAACCCATGTCTGTTTTATCTCCTGCATTGGCAGTCAGCTTCTTTACCACTAGCGCCACCTTTGTTGAAGTATAATTGATTTACAATGTTGTATTAATTTCTGCTGTACAGCAAAGTGATTCAGTTATACATATTTTGTCTCATTCTTTTCCATTACAATTTATCACAAAATCTTGATTATAGTTCCCTGTGCCATCTCTGGACCTTTTTTCTATTCATCCTATATACGATAGTTTGCATCTGCTAATAAACTCCCAATCCTTCCCTCCCCCAGCCCCCCCACTTAGCAACTACAAGTCTGTTCTCCTTACAAAGACCATCAATTCAATAGTTCTTCATCATTCTCCCTCACTGGTCAGTGCAAGTCTACAGGAACATAAAGTTTTATATCCTTTTAGCAGGACAGGATGCTTCAAAGATATTGTCCCCTTCCTTCAGTGATGCATGATATTTGATGGTGCCTATTAATAAATTATAAAATTCAATAAATAAATAACATAATAAGTAAATAATACAGACTGGAGTCCTCACATTTTTATTGAATACCTGATATGTGTCAAGTGCTTTGCACATATTATTTCTAATCCCAACAATACTGCAAACTGCTTAGTATTATTTCTATTTATAGTTTAAGAAAAACTAAACATAAGTGACTTGCCCAAGTTCACACAATTTGGAAGTGTCAGAGTTAAATTTGAATCTATTTCTGCTTTATCCCTCTCTGCCATACTTCAAATATTATTTAATTATGGAGATACAGCTATAATGAACAGGCAAAGATATTGTTCACATTTGAGATACTTGATTTTTTTATCCTACCTTTTCTCTCCCTTTGCTTAATGTGCTTCTCTGTAAACTTCTATAAAGTTAGTCATCCTTTCCTCAATGAAAAAGGATTTTTATTACTATCCTATGAGTTCCACCATCCAAATAATTCTTTAAAAAACAAAAAGTTGAAACACCTGTTAGATTGCCAACAAACATCTATCAACATTCCTTACAATGAATTTTAGTAGAATAAAAATTACAATATCAAAACATTGATACCCTTACAAATATATGAAAAATAATTTTTAAAGTTTCAATATCCCAAGATTATTTTTTTTTTAACTTCAAATAAAATTTTCCAACACTGTATCTATGGTTTATAAACCAAACATAAAGAAGCCTTCTCACAAAAAGAACATTACAACATTAGTTCAAACATGTGCCTGTTACTGTAGCATTTATAATGTGTAAGGCAAGAAAAAGAAAATCACAAAGAAAGAAGTAAAATGGCCTAAATTTGTTGATGACATTATTGTCCGCATGGAAAATCCTAAGGAATCTACAATCTACTAAATAATAAAACTAATAAGTGAATTTAATTTCACAAGGTCATGGGATACAGGTCAATAGACAAAAATCAATTTCAATTTTATAGCCTGGTAGCAAATACTTACAAGTGAAATTTTAAAAACTTGACTGTAAAATACCATCCAAAAAACTCAGAATTATATACTTGTGCTTCTGGTTAACTTTTTCCCTTTAAAGGACATCACTGGAATAGAATAGAAAAGTTCTTCAACTAGAGGCAACACACTGCATTCACTGGATCAATAGATTAGGTAAATATTTTCAAAAGACTTCTTCAAATAACTGTTTACTTATTTAAACAGATTCTTTTGCATAGTCATAATCCTTAAGAAAACATATTGCACCATTATAATGGCAAGTTATTCATTAAGCCAATTAAACTGAGCATTCCATAGTGTGATTTAAAAAAAAAAAAAAAGAATAACACTTCCATTCTCTTCCAATAAAATGTAGTTCAATCAGAAGGTTTTCAAACCAGGAGACATAATTGGGGAAATATTAGATTTGAAACCAGAGGTCCTGAACTGCCACTAAATAACTCTATGACCTCAACAGAGTTTGTCAAATAGTCTCTGAGAGTCAGTATTTTCCTCAATAAACATATCTCTAGCAATAATTCCCACCTCACAGGGCTTCGTGTAGTTCAAAGGGGAAGAAACACCCACTGTGCTATAAGTCATTATGTAAAAATTGATAATTATTTATTACGAGTTAAAAGTTCTATGTGCTGCATGTATCTCCTATTATCACAATTATTTTCTACTTGGGGGAAAAGCAGAAGGAAGAAAAAGGTCAGTCAGTCACACAGGCTGGGAATAACAAATATTAATTTGTCATAAAATGTATTAGGCAGCTAGTGAAAGAACCAAGAAATTAGCAAACAGGAGAAGAAAAACATTCAAGTACAGCATTTTTCTTAAGAAAAATATAGAATACCTATATAATGCAAGATTATGTAATCTCCAATATAATCATAAAGCCTTTACTAACTTCATTGCCAAGAATTTTTTATTTATTAAGGAATTTGATAAAAATTTAATATACCAAACATCCAATATTAAATCTCTGGAGTCACTTGATACTGTCACAAAGTCCATAATTAAAGAGAAAAATGCTTTGGCACCCATAGACAACCCCACGTAGGGAAGGATTCTATTCTAAATACCAAGGACATCTTCCATCCCACATATACGCTGGCCTCTGAAACAGCCTATGGCCCTCACTAGAGGCTCTGAGCTGGAAGCACTGCCCCAGGAATCTGCCAGTAGTTCTAAAAGTTAAGACACACTAACAGAAAACCCTTTAAAAGCTATTCATATAGAACAAACACCTTAGTTTAATCCATCTAGTGATCTACACTTTCTTCTCTCCTGTCTCCTTATTGTCTGTTATACAAGAAGGTCCTGCATGATTTCTTGGCTGCACTACTGGCCACATGAAGACAAATGCTATATAGTCCTTGTCACTGGGGGCAGTTATCTTAGTGACGGGGAAGATGGTCAGTGAGAGGAAGAGGGTGAGGGTTTGAACACTCTTATGAGTCAATTAGCTTAGATCCACATCTTATACCAAATACTATAATGAAGTCCAGATAGATCCAAGA
Organism: Aepyceros melampus; assembly: GCA_006408695.1. NCBI lineage: Eukaryota > Metazoa > Chordata > Mammalia > Artiodactyla > Bovidae > Aepyceros > Aepyceros melampus. Next base: position 516,110 of record SJXQ01006596.1, read on the forward strand.
CATAAGCATCTAAAAACTAGAAAAGAGCAGACTAGTGTATTTATCCTACTTATGAAGAAGAAAATAATTTCTGGCCAAGAAAATACACAGTATCAAAAGAGAAGTAATAGCTGAGTATAACAATGTAAACACTAACGAACAAGTTTTGCACTGCAAAATATAATGAAACAGGAAACCAACGATAACAGAATGGGGAAAGATGTAAAGTATAATGAAGAAAAGCTTACAGCCAAACTATGTAAAAAGTGATAAAATTACAAGATGTCAACATTCAGGTTTAGCTTGGTAAGAACTTGCTGTCATTTGTTTAAGGTCATTTAGTTTTAACTGTAAGAAAATATTAAATTCAAATCATACCTCCACTACCTCCTGAAGGGAGTATGTTAAAACAATCCCAAGGCAATTATAGGCCTGCTAAACTGACAAATGGTATTAAAATCACACAGCCTGAAGCCACAAAGAAAACCTGTATATCTCCTCCCACAATATAAATCGGTTCCACCCTTCTAGGGAGCAATAAATTGATTTGACATAGTATTTCTCCTTTGCTGTGACTTCAGGAACCCGAGAGGAAAAATAACTAATTGTACAAAACTATCCACAGATGAACTATTTCGGATAGGAAAACAGCCCCCAAACAGAGGAACTAAGAACCTGAGACATATAAACATAACAGACACTGTAACATTGTTTAAAATGAAAAACATATGAATCGTGTGTAATGTGTACAGAGAACGTGTAGAATTGCATGTAATGTACATAGGAAAATAATATTTATGCAGCACATGCTGATGACAAGGAAGAAAAGGAGAGGGGAAGGGAGGTTGTAGGCTGACAAAAACCTGAAATGAAACTGGAACAGATCAAAGGTTTTATATTTAAGTTCTTGACTTGGGGATCCTCAGCCTTACGCCCCATTACTTCTGTGCTTGGTGTAGAGAGGTGTTTCTCATACTACTGTCGTGCAGGGCCAGCCTATTTTGTTTTGTTGCGCTTCTATTCATTAAGGAAAGGTAAGAGGTTCCAGTGGTCCCGCTGCACATGGCTAGTTCTCACCTTCAGCCAGGCGTGAACCAAAATGTTTCAGCACCACAAAACTCAAGTGTGTCTATATCCTGTTCAAACAAACTAATCCACTGCTGGTGCACTTGGAAGTGGCCACAATGGCAAGCTGCTATAGACATTTTCAAATGCTTATTCTCAATGTTCGTGCTTACCTCATGGCACCAGTCAGCTGACCACACTTCAAGTAGCACTGGTCTAGAGTGAGGTGAACTGCCCAGTGCTGAGTGTCTCACTGTCAGCAAAGCATCTCTTACCTCCAGGGACACCAGGCAAGGCCTCAGGCCTGCAGAGCACCCCACGTCAAAACCAGAGAATTCTCCGGCAGTCCAATGGTTAGGACTCCGCACTTTCACTGTCGAGGGCCCAGGTTCAAAATCCCTGGTCAGGACACTAAGATCCCACAAGTCCCACACCCATCCAGCAGTCCACCCCGCCAGCCACTTTCCATGACCGATTCTCACATTCCTCTGCTCGACCCCATGGCAACGGTCCTTAATTCCAAATCCACTTTCTTTTCACAAGTGTTAGCATCTTCTTCACTGAATCTGTAGCAGGGAGAACCCTCACTTCCTTCACTTGGGGCCACCGCATTCAGAAGCTCAATCACTCATGCATTTGCTCCTTGAGGGAAGGAAAATTGTATGACGCTCATCACTGAACTGCAAAGACAGTACCTGAGCAGTACAGAGCAGGACTGAACACACATTTCCGGAGGGAATGGGAAGTTTTGTGTGGTTATTTGTCATTCAGTTACATAGCTTAATCTCTCTCTCTCAGATCAGCCCTCGGTGCCCTTCTGACCTGGATTTGAAATACATCGCAGCTCAGGCTCCACTTCAAGTCTTTCAGCATAACTAAATAATGTGAGTGCATGCTCAGTCGCTCAGTAATGTCTAAGTCTTTCGACCCTATGGACTGTAGCCCACAAGGCTCCTTTGTCCATAAAGAATGAGAGTCATCAAAAGAAAACCGATGGCTTGGCACAGGAGAACGGCCCGAGGCACCAGCATGAATACTCACTTTTCAGGTTTGTTTGGCTAAAGTCACCCTCTTTGCAGCATGGACACCAGGCCTGCTGTGTCCTAGCTTCCCTACCTTCCATAACCAAGCTGGCCTCACAGGGTTCTTCAAGGTAGCAGTGCCATCTCCACACCCCCATCCCTTCCAGAGGCCAGCCAGCCCAAAATGGCCAGTGTTTGCTTCTCTGCAGCTTCTTGACTAAAGCAGATTCTAATTATCATTTACATGATGCACTGAACAGAAACTTGGCCAAGAGGCTAGACTTGATTTAGAAACCCGAAATTGCAGGGAAGTCAAGACATATCACTCAGGGCTTCTCCAAGGCTCCCTAAGAATTCCCTCTGACAACTTTTCCCACCCCAAGATCAAACCCTAAGAGAGAGAAGCCACATTAGAAACCCAGGCGATGTCTATGCCTCATCTTCAATACATTTAGATACAGATACAAAAGACATAGAGACATTCACTTATGACTCTACATTAGATGACCCAGCCTACTATTCAGAAGTAACATCAAAGTCACCTTGTTTTACACCGCCTGCCATTAAAAGAATATTAAAACACTGGGGGAATATAAAGGTCAAGGTTACAAGATGTTTCAGAGGAGCAAGTGAACAATCCTTTTAAATAAAAATACACCACATTGTCAATCACTAGGTGTTCAGAGAACTTTGTTTACAACGGTGTGTACTTGGAGACCAGCCTCTGCTGGAAGTCAGGAAGGGAGAGGGAGCTTGTGTGGGCCACATACTCTGGAAACAGAGTCCCACGTAACCCTTGTTTGTATAACATCAGAACAGTGTGGAAAACAAGCGGTCATTGCCCCAAAGAGAAACATGATGTAGGTAGACAGAGTCACCACACGTCCAGGTCCAGGACAAATTACATACCAGCCCCGGGGAGGGCTGTGACTCACACTCACGCACACGGGAGACAAAAAGAACAAGAACGCGGTACTTTCTAGAATGTTATTTGAAAAAAAAAAAGAGAGATGAACCAAATTAAATATTAATAGAGAAAAGAAATAACCCGCATGCTCAAGAAAAGATCTGCTTAGTGATTTATGGTGCATCCATGAAGTGTCACACTCTTCAGCCATTTAAAATTTTCTTGGGGGACTTCCCTGGTGGTCCAGTGGTTGAGAAAACGCCTTCCAATGAAGGGAACGTGGGTTCAAGCCCACATGCCACAGGGGACCTAAACCATGTGCCACAACTAGAGGGCCCGAGCGCCGCAACAAGACCCTGACATGCCAGAAATAAAATAAATGAGTTTTAAAAATGAAATACAAATAAAACTGACTTGAGTATTTACTAATAGGAAAAGCTGTACATGGTATTTTTTGAGTGAAGAAAGCAAACAACAAAAGAGTGTGTATGATGTGCTATGCAATACACAAACACATACACACTCCATGACACAGGATATCATATCAGCACTGGGAGATGAGATGGGATTTTTTTTTTTTTTCTTCACAGTCTTTTTGGCATTTTCTAATTTTTCTTCAGGAACATGGATTCACTTTTTAATAATAAAAACAGGAATACTTTTCTTAACTGAATGTATTAGAATCAAACAATAGAACAGGCAGTCATTCCAATGCTTCCTTTTCTTAAACCAACTTTTCCTTAGGCTTTCACAACTGCACCTTTAAGGGGCTGGCTATTCTCGCTACTCCAAGCAAAAGCGTGGTTCGAAATAACTAGGAGATTATCTCGGAACAAGCAGCTAAGGAAATGTGGGAACACGCCACAAGTAAGAGAGGTGATTAGGGAGGCAGACAAGAAAGTGATTACAACTGAGAAAAAATGAAACTAATCAAGGACACTGTACCCCAGTTGGATGGCATCCAAGTTTACAGAAGGGGATGGTCTGTGCAGAGTCTGGAAAAGAAGCTATGAGAGAGCATGTGGTTGTGATGTCTTCTCCGGGGGTGCAAGAGAAGAGGGTGTTGAACAGGAAGAGTTTATTCAGCAAAGAGAGAGACAAGCAAGCTTGGTGTCCTGACAACATCTGCATCCTAGCAAGGAGAGAGAAAATAACAAAGAGGCGTAAAAGATAATTTCTGACAGAGATAAAAGTGATAGAGGACCCTGAGATTGGAAACAAGAGAGTTGGGGTCTTGATACAGC
>SJXQ01006596.1:520462-612761 GCA_006408695.1 Aepyceros melampus
TACAGCGTGGTGGGGGTAACACGCTGGGGGTGGAGGGGAGGGAGGGCTTCCTGGAAGAGCAAGATCTCAGAAGGAGGGATCAGACAAGCAAAACGAAAAAAGAGCACACAATCTAGATGAGAAAGCGTGTGCACAGGCCACAACTCCAGGAAAAGCTTGGCTGTATCGTCAAAGGGACAGAAAGAAACTCAGGTGCTGGAGTCAGGGGAGAGAGAAGACAGGCCTGTAGATGCACTAGGGGGCTCCCAGGTGAGAAGCACCATAATCTCATCTACTTTTTTAAAGATCATTCTGGCTACCGCAGAGAAAATTATGGAAAGAGGACCCAGAAAATACACGGTTCCCAGGCTACTGGAAACCCTAGACTCCCACTGTCCAATTCAGTGGCCACTAGCCACGTGCGAGTACTTCTATCTAAATTAAAGTAGGTAACCGAAAAAAAAATCAGTTTCTTGGTCACACTGGCCACGTTTCAAGTACTCAGTAGTCACATGGGGCTAGAGGTTACCACACTGGGCAGTGCAGACATGGAACAATTCCATCATCCCAGAAAGTTCTTTTAGACAGCCCTGTCTAAACAAGCTAAGACGATGGCTGAGCCTGGGGGAGGCAGAGGAGGAAGACGGGAAGGGGGCTGAGGGCAGAGATGGGGAAACTCGGGCAGATTCAGGATGTAACTTTAGGATACAGCTCAGAAGCACAGAAGACAGAACTGTGAGAAAGGGCAGTTACAGGTCAACCCCTAAACATTTTGACTCATTACTTCATACAACTTCCCATCTTCTCTCTGTTCAACTCTTTCATCGAGCAACCACCTATTAATTTAGCCTCCCGGGTCCTTCCATACCGGAATGGTATATATGAATATTCTAATGACCGGAGCACAGACTGCCCAGTACAATCTGGCTCCTAGAGCAAAACAAACAGACAACAGTTTTAAAATATACAAAAATTATGTGCATGCAGATGGGAAGCAAATGTGCAATAAGCAAGTAAAACAAAGTTCCAGATCTAGTGCAGCAGCATGCAATCCACAGAAAAGGGAAAGAGAAAAAGTACCATCAAAAAAATATATAGGCTGAACAGCAAGAAAAGACTCAAACCGTACACCAGTAGAACAAAACTCCCAGAATACAACATTCACAAAATCCAAAACCCCGGTTTCCACAGCAAATCCACAGAAATAAATCTGTCCATATCAGCTATCTGTCAGACATCAGGCATGCTGTATTTCATGGGGTCGCAAAGAGTCAGACGTGACTGAATGACCGAACAACAATATCAGCAAAAAAAAAAAAAAAAAAAGCATATAATCCCAAGAGACTGTTGGCCTCTCTGCTAAACATTGATAAATCCTGCTTGTGGCCATGAAGTGTTAAGAAAAAATAGAAATGTTATGCAGTCATGATTTCTTCAAATTTGCTCCAACTTTGACGTTCTCTCTGCAGGGAACTCCTACACCTTAGAGCTGCACAGCCTGATCCGACACTACAGGCACAGTCCCAGCAGCCAGGTTTTGACATGCTGTAAATTTACTATTCCACAGAGGCATCATTTATTAACTTTTCCCCTAAGCATAAAACAAAATCCTTGCTCTGAGCGATGAGGATGCTGTCACCTGAACAGCTAGGAAGGGTTTGGGCAGAACAAGAGGAGCAGTAGTTACTATGATGCTCACAGATCAAACGGGCAAAATAAAAACTGAGAGAGGATGAAGACGAGGTGAACATCTTCAGCAGCACTGAACTGAAGCTATAATCCATCTAAGTAATTCCCAGCATACATCTTTTTTAAAAAACGTGAAACTGCTTTGTCAAAGGTAAAAAACCTCTTAAAGTCAGGTGTCTTATTATTTTTAAGAATAGATGACTTGCTTCAGGATGCGTTTGCCCTGATAAACTACATTACACACAGAGAGTAGGCTTTCAGGCTAACTCATAAAAGCCCATCAATAAGAGCTAAATTTGAGTATACATAACAGAAGGCAATGGCACCCCACTCCAGTACTCTTGCCTGGAAAATCCCAGTGATGGAGGAGCCTGGAAGGCTGCAGTCCATGGGGTCACTGAGGGTCGGACACGACTGAGTGACTTCACTTTCACTTTTCACTTTCATGCACTGGAAAGGAAATGGCAACCCACTCCAGTGTTCTTGCCTGGAGAATCCCAGGGACGGGGGAGCCTGATGGGCTGCCGTCTATAGGGTCGCACAGAGTTGGACACAACTGAAGTGACTTAGTAGCAGCAACAGTACATAACAGAAGGCAATGGCACCCCACTCCAGTACTCTTGCCTGGAAAATCCCAGTGATGGAGGAGCCTGGAAGGCTGCAGTCCATGGGGTCACTGAGGGTCGGACACGACTGAGTGACTTCACTTTCACTTTTCACTTTCATGCACTGGAAAGGAAATGGCAACCCACTCCAGTGTTCTTGCCTGGAGAATCCCAGGGACGGGGGAGCCTGATGGGCTGCCGTCTATAGGGTCGCACAGAGTTGGACACAACTGAAGTGACTTAGTAGCAGCAACAGCCCTGATGGCTCAGACAGTAAAGAATCCGCCCACAGTACTGGAGACCCGAGTTCGATCTCTGGGTTGGGAAGAGCCCCTGGAGAAGAAAATGGCAACCCACTCCAGTATTCTTACCTAGAGAATCCCATGGACAGCCAGGCTACATCCATGGGGTCACAAAGAGATAGACACGATTAAGCGACTAACACACACACAACAGCCCTGAACAGAGCTCCCCTCAAGGAGGCCAGCACTCATGCCCAAGGATTTCACTATAGAACAGAGCCTCACAAAGAATTACTAAGTACAGGATGTCCCTCTGTGGTAACCTCAAGACCCTCTAGATCCCATTTCACTTTCTTCTCGTTGGAATCTCTCCACCACATCTCGGGGGGGTGGGTGGGATGGGATTGGGACCGAAGCCAGTCTGGCCTCCACATGCTTCCAGGTGCAACTGAGAAGCAGATGTCATTATGGTGGCAGGAGCTAGGTGGGCGGCTGTCAGTAAGCACACGCTGTCAGGGGGCAGGGGAGGTGCTTGGAGAAAAGAGCAGATACTTCTTTTTTTTTTTTCAAGGCTGTTTCAGTCCAAGAAAGCAGAAAGGGCAAAGGAGAGCCACTCAGCTCAAGTGAGTAAGTAGCCTGGGCTGAGTGCTCTCCTAGGCTATCCTGCAAGGGATGGGAGAAGCTGGAGCAGACCCTGCCAGCTCAACTCCCCACACATGAAAAGGACAGCTAAGTTCTTGGAGTTGGCCCGTCCAGGCTGAGGGCTCCTTGACAACAGCAATGGGAAGACCCACTGTTGGGGGTCGGGGGAGTCCAAGATGCTAGTAAAGCATCTGCAGGGTTCGGCAGCCTCCATATTAACTTCCTTGGACTGCAAGGAGATCAAACCAGTCAATCCTCAAGGAAATCAGTCCTGAATATTCATTGGAAGGACTGATGCTGAAGCTGAATCTGTAATACTTTGGCCATCTAATGTAAAGAGCCAACTCATTGGAAAAGACCCTGATGCTGGGAAAGACTTAGGGCAAGAGGAGAAGGGATGACAGAGGATGAGATGGTTGGCGGCATCATCGACCCAATGGACGCAAGTTTGGGCAAACTCTAGGAGATGGTGAAGGACAGGCAAGCCTGGCATGTTGCAGTCCATAGGGTCACAAAGAAATCAAACACGACTGAGCGACTAAACAACAACTTCAGCTACTAAACTGATCTATTAGTGGTCACACTCTGCTGATTGGGGGTCTGGAAAGACAGCCCACACCAACTGAGGCTGCTTCCAAAACCCCAGGCTGGAAATGCTGCCTCAGGCTCCTGTCTGAGTTTTTCTGGAACTCAAGCCAATCAGCAGGAAGCCAAGAGGCCTGTGCTGCTCCCTCAATAACTCCAGGGGCAAAGACCCCAGGACAAAGCAGTGGGACCCTGGGGCTCTTAGAAAGGAAGGGCTACTCACAAATCCTGAGTCTCTAAACTAGGGGCTGCCAGACCCTGCAGTCTGAGCACTGACCTCTGAGTGCCAAGCCAGTCTGCAGTTTTCCCCGAGGGCATGCAGCACTTGCCCATTGCATCTGACTGCCTCACCTCCCTCATCTATGTCCTTGATTCAGTCCATCTTCCAGGGTACCAGCCGTGAAATCACCTTTAACTCCTCCCATGCCTTCTCCCACTGCATATTCTGTCACCAAGTTGAACCACAGCCTCCATCAAAATCTCTACCAAGTTAGTCCTTCCACCCCAGTATCTCTATTCCCACTGCCAACACCTTCACGGAGGCAACCCCCTCTGATATTACAAGAAACTCCTGGGAATTACTATTCAAAGTCTTCTCCCAGTCACACAGCCTCATGCTGTCCCCTTGCTCTTAACTGGCCTGCTAGTCTAGTCTAATCTCATCAAGACAATCTCCATCACCCACAGAGATGTCAGCCTTGCCTTCCAGTCTCCCCAGTAATCCTCTCTCCCATTAGCCAGTGAAGGCTCTCACATACACAACGACCTTGGTTCCCACCTCCGTGCCTTGTCTCCCCTGCTCCAAAATGCCCCCTCTTCGGGTCCCACCTGACTGTCCAACCAATAACTCTTCCAGTCTTTACCTACTCCTCCTGTGCCTGAGACCTCCATTCAAGGCCACACTGTTCACAACCTGAATATCCTAACAGTGCTCAGGGTCTAACCTCAAGACGCACCAGGGCTGACATCACATCTCTGTCACATACAAGTCTTTCCACATGCTACCAAACCTCCCTCTCAGCTTCCGCTTCTGTAAAACAGGACAACACTAACTGTCATTTATAAGTCAGTTACTACTGTGATTAAATGAGGTGGTATGTATAGAAGTACCTCATATGGTATCTGACTCATTATAAACACTCCACTATGATAGAAAGATCCAGATCATACCCTCTTTTCCTGTGGTCCTCTGTTTCTCTCTAATACTCACACTCCACTATAGCGCTGAGAGCAGTACGGGGGGCATCAGTTCAGTTCAGTCGCTCAGTCGTGTCCGACTCTTTGCGACCCCATGAACTGCAGCATGCCAGGCCTCCCTGTCCATCGTCATCTCCCAGAGTTCACTCAAACTCACATCCATCGAGTCGGTGATGCCATCCAGCCATCTCATCCTCGGTCGTCCCCTTCTCCTCCTGCCTCCAATCACTCCCAGCATCAGAGTCTTTTCCAATGAGTCAACTCTTGGCATAAGGTGGCCAAAGTACTGGAGTTTCAGCTGTAGCATCATTCCTTCCAAAGAAATCCCAGGGCCGATCTCCTTTAGAATGGACTGGTTGGATCTCCTTGCAGTCCAAGGGACTCTCAAGAGTCTTCTCCAACACCACAGTTCAAAAGCATCAATTCTTCGGTGCTCAGTCTCCTTCACAGTCCAACTCTCACATCCATACATGGCTACTGGAAAAACCATAACCTTGACTAGACGGACCTTAGTCGGCAAAGTAATATCTCTGCTTTTGAATATGCTATCTAGGTTGGTCATAACTTTTCTCCTCCAATCACTCCCAGCATCAGAGTCTTTTCCAATGAGTCAACTCTTGGCATAAGGTGGCCAAAGTACTGGAGTTTCAGCTGTAGCATCATTCCTTCCAAAGAAATCCCAGGGCCGATCTCCTTTAGAATGGACTGGTTGGATCTCCTTGCAGTCCAAGGGACTCTCAAGAGTCTTCTCCAACACCACAGTTCAAAAGCATCAATTCTTCGGTGCTCAGTCTCCTTCACAGTCCAACTCTCACATCCATACATGGCTACTGGAAAAACCATAACCTTGACTAGACGGACCTTAGTCGGCAAAGTAATATCTCTGCTTTTGAATATGCTATCTAGGTTGGTCATAACTTTTCTTCCAAGGAGTAAGCGTCTTTTAATTTCATGGCTGCAGTCACCATCTGCAGTGATTTTGGAGCCCAAAAAAATAAAATCTGACACTGTTTCCACTGTTTCCCCATCTATTTCCCATGAAGTGATGGGACTGGATACCATGATCTTCATTTTCTGGATGTTGAGCTTTAAGCCAACTTTTTCACTCCTGTTTCACTTTTATCAAGAGGCTCTTTAGTTCCTTTTCACTTTCTGCCATCAGGGTGGTGTCATCTGCATATCTGAGGTTATTGATATTTCTCCCAGCAATCTTGATTCCAGCTTGTGTTTCTTCCAGTCCAGCATTTCTCATGATGTATTCTGCATATAAGTTAAATAAGCAGGGTGACAATATACAGCCTTGACGTACTCTTTTTCCTATTTGGAACCAGTCTGTTGTTTCACGTCCAGTTCTGACTGTTGCTTCCTGACCTGCATACAGATTTCTTAAGAGGCAGGTCAGGTGGTCTGCTATTCCCATTTCTTTCAGAATTTTCCACAGTTTATTGTGATCCACACAGTCAAAGGCTTTGGCATAGTCAATAAAGCAGAAATAGATGTTTTTCTGGAACTCTCTTGCTTTCTCCATGATCCAGTGGATGTTGGCAATTTGATTTCTGGTTCCTCTGCCTTTTCTAAAACCAGCTTGAACATCTGGAAGTTCACGGTTCACATATTGCTGCAGAGTACGTCATGCAAAATGCTGAACTGGATGAATCACAAGCTGGAATCAAGATTGCCAGGATGAATATCAAGAACCTCAGATATGCAGATGATACCACTCTACTGGCAGTAAGTGAAAAGGAACTAAAGAGTCTCTTGATGAGGGTGAAAGAGGAGAGTAAAAAAAGCTGGCTTGAAACACAATATTCAAAAACTAAGATCATGACACCAGGTCCCATCATTTTATGTTAAATAGAAGGTGAAAAAGTAGAAACAGTGACAGATTTTATTTTCTTGGGCTCCAAAATCACAGCAGATGGTGACTGCAGCCACGAAATTAAGATATTTGCTCTTCGGAAACCTAGACACCTATTAAAAAGCAGAAACATTACTTTGCTAACAAAGGACCATATAGTTAAAGCTATGGTTTTTCCAGTAGTCATGCACGGATATGAGAGATAGACCATACAGAAGGCTGAGCACTGAAGATTTGATGCTTTTCAAACGGTAGTTCTGGTGAAGCCTCTTGAGAGTCCTTGAACAGCAAGGAGATCAAACCTGTCAATCCTAAAGGAAATCAATCCTGAATATTCATTGAAAGGACTGATGCTAATGCTCTAATACTTTGGCCACCTGATGCAAAGAGCTGACTCACTGAAAAAGACCCTAATGCTGGGAAAGATTGAAGGCTGGAGAAGAAGGGGGTGACAGAGGATGAGATGGTTAGATGACATCACCAACTCAATGTACATGAATTAGAGCAAACTCCAGGAGATAGTGGAGGACAGAGGAGCTTGGTGTCCTACAGTCCATGGGGTCACAAAGAGTTGGACACAACTTAGCGACTGAACAACAACTCCAGCTTACTCTGAAACTGGGGTGAAAGGGAGTTTAAATGAAGAGGAAAGGTTGAAAATCTGTGTAGGTAATACTCAGGGCCCAAGATTCCTTCTCCATTCCAAGAACTCCCTTCCCACACTGTTGTTGCAGTCATTCAGTTGTGTCCTCCCACAGTAGCGAACTACTGACTTATTCTCTAAAGCAGGTAAAAACAGAATGCAGGTCTGTGGGACAATGGGTTCAGTTTAAAATAGGGGTGCCACAATACACAGAGACTTAGAAATGTATGTGCCATGTACGTGTATCAGTCCAGAATTGGTCAGAAAATACAAACTATTCTAGGTATTTCGGGCAGGAAGGGATTTAACATACGGGAAATGGACAAAATCACTGAAAGAGTTGTAAGAGCCAAGGTCAGAGAAACCACCACTAAAGTTCAGGAAATCAGAACACACAAACATCACCAGAAACTGCACAAGTGAGCCCAGCTCCCCCCATGACTGATGTCCCCATGAGTCCCAGAAGCACACACATCTGCCATGTGCAAAAGCAACAGTAGCTTCTTCTCTTTCACCTTCCAAATCTCTCTGGCAGAACCAGAATCAGAATCCTGCCATCAAGGGTGGGGATCAAAACAAGGATAGGGTTGAGAACCAGGAGACAGTATATGAAATAGCTGGTGTTCCATATCCAGATGCTGAGACCACCCTCATCCTCTCTGCTCAGCTCCTTGAGTCCTGGCAGACAGATCGTCAGTTTCCAGAGAAGCGATAACAAAAGTCTCCTAACCAGTGGTCAAAGGAAAAAAATCAGGATACAACACCACAAGGTTCCCCAAAGAAATAGCCCAGCCAGAGGACCCTACAATAAAACTTACAGGCAACAGAATGAACCAACAATTTCCAGGTCCAAATATTAATAGTTGCAGTTTTCAAAGAGTCAAATTCTGTAAGTTTTAATTTGCTTTAAAAAGAATGAACCTGTAGAATATGACATTATAGTTGAGCTAAGATTAACAAGTTATTTGATCACCACAAATGTGAAAAAGTGAAACTACAAAAACCACAGCACAGGCAGGATAAGTCACTGGGCTAACCAGCTGTACTTTTCCTGCCTAAACCCTAGAACTCTGGTTTTCAAAGTATGGCCTGGAGACCCTGTGATGTCCCAAGACCGTTCAAGGGACCTGGGAGGTCAAAACTATTTTCATAATGAACTTACTTGTCTTTTTTCACTCACATTCTCTCACAAGCATTTCTCAGAGTCTATATGTCATCTGATGACATCATCACTCTAAGAGCTAATGGAATGGAAGTTGTTTTAATTTTTTCTGTCTTAATTTCTAACATAGTAAATATCAATAGATAGAAACCACACAAAAGTTCTTTGAAGTCCTCAAAAATGTTTAAGAATAAAGGGTCCAAAAAGCTTGAGAATTCTTACTGTAAAACAACTTTTACATCATGAGAAATGCTGGATGGGAAGAAACACAAGCTGGAATCAAGATTGCCAGGAGAAATATCAATAACCTCAGATATGCAGATGACACCACCCTTATGGGAGAAAGTGAAGAGGAACTAAAGAGCCTCTAGATGAAAGTGAAACAGGAGAGTGAAAAAGTTGGCTTAAAGCTCAACATTCAGAAAATGAAGATCATGGCAGCCGGTCCCATCACTTCATGGAAAATAGATGGGGAAACAGTGGAAACAGTGTCAGACTTTATTTTTTGGGCTCCAAAATACTGCAGATGGTGACTGCAGCCATGAGATTAAAAGATGCTTACTCCTTGGAAGAAAAGTTATGACCAACCTAGATAGCATATTCAAAAGCAGAGACATTACTTTGCCGACTAAGGTCCATCTAGTCAAGGCTATGGTTTTTCCTATGGTCATGTATGGATGTGACAGTTGGATTGTGAAGAAGGCTGAGCGCCGAAGAATTGATGCTTTTGAACTGTGGTGTTGGAGAAGACTCTTGAGAGTCCCTTGGACTGCAAGGAGATCCACCCAGTCCCTTCTGAAGGAGATCAACCCTGGGATTTCTTTGGAAGGAATGATGCTAAAGCTGAAGCTCCAGTACTTTGGCCACCTCATGGGAAGAGTTGACTCATTGGAAAAGACTCTGATGGTGGGAGGGATTGGGGGCAGGAGGAGAAGGGGACTACAGAGGAGGATGAGATGGCTGGATGACATCACTGACTCGATGGATGTGAGTCTGAGTGAACTCCGGGAGATGGTGATGGACACGGAGGCCTGGCGTGCTGCGATTCATGGGGTCGCAAAGAGTCGGACACGACTGAGCGACTGAACTGAACTTTGGAAGGGAACTTTTTTGTTTGTTTAAATCATTTTCTTTATTTTTGGCTGTGCAGGGTCTTCGTGCAGGCTTTTCTCTAGTTGCAGCAAGGGAGGGCTACTCTCTAGTTGCAGCGTGCAGATTTCTCCCTCCGGTGGCTTCTCCTGTTGCGGAGCACAGGCTCTAGAGCACTGGCTGAATAGTTGTGGCACACAGGCTTAGCTGTTCCACAGCATGTGGGATGTTCCTTGACCAGGGACCAATCCTGTGTATCCTACATTAGAAGGCAGATTCTTTACCACTGAGTCACCAGGAAAGCCCAGAATGGAACTTTCGATACGTGAAACCAATTATATTTAAAATTTACACCTTCAAAGAGGAAAAAAAAAAAGTGTAAAATTCTAAATTTTGCTTTACTATCTTATATCTGTTTATCTATTAGAAGGAAGGTCTTTCCATTCCCCCTGGAAACAAGTAGGCCTCCATAATGGCAAGTCGTATTGCCCAGAAGGCAGCATACACAGCACAACAGTAAAAAGCACCATTTCTACAGAGATTCAGACAGATACTTGTATATCACTCATCACAGTAGCTTTACTCATGATCTTCAAAAGGTAGAAACCACCCAGATGTCCATCCACAGATGAATGGATACACAAAATGTGGTCTGTAAGAAATACAGAATATCATTTCCTCTAAGGAAGAAAATTCTGACACATATTGCAACATGGATGAACCTTGAAAACATACAAAGTGAAATAAACCAGACACAAAAGGACAAATACTCTGCAATCCCAGTTACATGTGGTGTCTAGAATGTGCAAATTTACAGAGACAGAAAATAGAACAGTGGTTACCAGCGGCTGGAGGTAGTGGGGGATGGAAAGTTATTGCTTCATGGGTACCGAGTCTCAGTTTGGGATGATAAAGAAGTTCTAGAAATGGATGGTGATAATGGTTGCACAGCAATGTGAATGTACTTATGGCACTGAATTGTACAATTAACATGGTTAAAGTGGTATAAATAAAGAACAAAAAGAGATTCTAGAGCCAGGTAACCTGGATTCAAAACTCAGGTCTACCACTTAATAGTTTGTGTGACTTTTGTGCTTCAGTTTCCTCATTTGCAAAATGATAACAACACACAGCATAAAGTTGTTCTGAGGATTGCATGAGTTAACATATGAATAAACACGTGCCTAGAATGCTCCCAGGCACCTAATAAACACCATCACTGACTCTCAAACTTTGGCATGCCTCAGAATCACCTGGAAAGCCTATTCAAATCAGGCTTGCTAGACCCCCAATCCCCTGAGTGTCTGTTTCAGTGGTCTACAAAGGGACCCAAGAACTGGCATGTCTGCAGGTTCCCAGAAGCACACGTTGAAAACCACTGCTCTGTACAAATATCAGCTGTCATTATTATTATTAGCAATGTCTGAGTTAGTACCAGGCAAATCCACAAATACTGGGAGAAGGAAGGAAAGACGAAGTATAGTTCCTCCTCTACTTACAGAATACTTCCCTTCTGGCCACCAAATGTGTGTGGGGGGTATGGGGGGAGGGTGTTTCTCCCACAGGAAGCAATTCTCCATCTCTCCATAGGCACCAAGTGCCCCACAATTAACTCAATTAAGGAGCCTGGCGGGCTGCAGTCCATAGGGTCGCAGAGAGTCAGACACGACTGAGTGACTAACACGCACTGACACTATTCACCTGGTGTTACCATCACAGTCCGCACATTAAAGACTCAGCCCCACAGGACCACTTCCCCCTGCCCCCTTACCTTAAACACCAGTGGGAAGGCTGGGTTATCACCTGTGCTTCTGAGGAACGGACTATAAGTAGTGTCCCAGGAAGCCCTTCTCAGGTTCAATTAATTTGCTAGAGCAGCCCACAGAAGTCAGGAAAACAATTTACTTACAGGATTATCAGCTTATTCCAAAGGATATTAAAGGATACCAATGAGCAACCAGAAGAAGTGATGGGCAGGGCAAGGCAGGGGGAAAGGAGTGTGGGGTTCTGTGACCCTCAGCACCCTCCAACCCCAGAGTTCAGGGATTTTTGTTGCCGCAGTCTTCATCAGACAGGTGAGAATGACTAGGCCACTGGCCACTGTCGATTACATCAATCTCCAGTTCCTCTCCCCTCCCAGGAGCTTCCCAGGTGGCTCAATATAAAGAATCCACCTGCCGGTGCAGGAGACTCAAGTTCAATCCCTGGGTGGGGAAGTTCCCTGGAGAAGGAAACAGCAACCCACTCCAGTATTCCTGCCTGGAAAATCCCACAGACAGAGAAGCCTGGCAGGCTACAATCCACAGGGTCGCAAAGAGTTGGACATATCTGAGTGACTGAACAACAACCCAGGAGATAAGGAGGAGCTGAAAGTTCCAACCTTCTAATCACTAGGTTGGTTTCCCTGGCAACCAGGGGCTTCCCAAAAGCCTCTAATATAAACTCAGGTGTGGCTGAAAGGAGATTGTTAAGAATAATGAAAGACACCTTCATGGCCATATCATTTCGGAAATTCCAAGAGTTTTAGGAGCTCTGTACCAGGAATAGGAACAAAAACCAAATATACATTTCTTACTGTAAATCACAGAAGAATTTACTGAGCCCCTAATATGAAATCTTCCTACAAAGAGATGATCTCAAAGCCTTTCCCAGTGGATATCTACACCAGCAATGACCAAACTGAGGCTCCCAGAGATTTGCAAAGACTCTCAAGGAAGGCAGAGAACTAACAACACTCTCAACATCACTAAGAGATCTCAGAGCTTTGGAGAATGGGGGAAGAGCTCCTTTTTACAAACTAGCGCTGACATTGGAAGGGAAGAAGAGGTGAGGGGGACATGGCTTATGCTGGTCTCACAGCCATTTTGGGGGTGTGTGCCCCTGCTCACCATAGCAAGTGGCCTGACCGTCCTAGCCTCATTGCTGCGCTGGGATCTCTCGATTCTCAGAGGCTGCTGGTCTCAGCAAGCCTGCAGGGAGCCTACTTAGCCTCCTAAGTACAAACACAAGCCTGGAAGACTCCAAGTGTTTCAGCCCTGGGGCACCCTTGACCGACTGGCCACAGGAGCCAAGGGATAAACACTCTCTTCTTCCAGGTCCCGGGTGGGAAGGCAATGCTGAGGGGCACTGATAGTTCACCAGAGTCCTGGTGGGGAGCACTGACCCAGTAACTCACCTCCGTTTGGTGTTCCTTCCTTCCCTTTGTCCCTATTCCTTTGGACGTTCTTCCTCTTCTGTTCCCTGGGATAGCTTTCCAAAATAAAAGGCCTGGGCCAAAGCCCTTGTCTCAGTCTTCAATTGACCCCAGCTGAGACAGGACATAAGCCCAGGTCCCCCACTCACACAGGTGGGGTGGGAGCATAATTAGCAGCCAGCCCTGCGGCCCTGCTCCTCTCCCACCTAGTGCTCGGTACAAGGCTCTGCATCTGGCAGACGCTTTAAAGCGAGAAGGCAATGGCACCCCACTCCAGTACTCTCGCCTGGAAAATCCCATGGACAGAGGAGCCTGGTAGGCTACATCCACGGGGTCACTAAGAGTCAGACACAGCTGAGTGACATCACTTTCACTTTTCACTTTCATGCATTGGAGAAGGAACTGGCAACCCACTCCAGTGTTCTTGCCTGGAGAATCCCAGGGACAGGGGAGCCTGGTAGGCTGCCGTCTATGGGGTCACACAGAGTCGGACACGACTGAAGCGACTTAGCAGCAGCAGCAGTTGCTTTAAAACTACCAGTTAAGTAGGTAAAAAGAAATAAAATGATGGCAAACTATATAAGACAGACTCTAACTGCTGTGTTGTACAACACAGACCCTAAGTAATGTAGGCTTCAGAGGAAAGGATGAAGTCTAAAGCAGAAAGAAACGGCTGAGAAAGAGCTTTGAAAAATTACCAAGAGAGGAAGGTGGTCCTGGAAAAGGAAAAAAAGTCTCCACAGGTTGAAGACCCAGAGTCTGGACTCCTCAGAGGTGGCAACACAGAAAGTGGGGAGAGGTGGGACAAGGTATATTCAGATGACGGTGGGGCTCAACAACAAAGGAGGAGTAGATTTTACATGGCAGTTCATGAAGGTTGTAAGCAGAAGTATGAACCAATTTCCCCCACTTAACTATGTCAAACTTTCTACATAACCCTTGACAACCAAACACTTGGGCTTACAACCTCTTATCTCTTTCTTTTCTCCTATGAAACTGAAACGTTAGTAGCTTTTAGTCATGTCTGAGTCTTTGCAACCCTATGGACTGTATGTAGCCCACCAGGCTCCTCTGTCCATGGAATTCTCCAGGCAAGAATATTGAAGTGGGTTGCCATTCCCTTCGCCAGGGGATCTTCCTGACCCAGGGATTAAACCCAGATCCCCTGCATTGCAGGCAGATTCTTTACCATCTGAACCACCAGGGAAGCCCCGTTTCTTCCTATAGCAATTACTAATTGGCCAGGCACACATATTTATTTAATCCACAAGCCCCATGAGGTAGAATCTATTATCGTCTTCATTTTGCAGACTGGAGAAACTGGGACACACAGAAGTTACAAAGCTGGCAACAGAGCTGGAATTCAAACCCTGCCAGTCCAACTCTTTCTTTCACATCTGTGTCCCACAACAAAGTCCCACTTTCTACATGAGAATCCTACAAGATTCCTTTCCCAGTGTTTCCCATGTGGTGTATCCTTACCATTTTCATAACCCATAACCACAGATTATTTGTATGTTTCCTAGACATTCATTGAGTTCCTGGTACATATACCAGATGCTGGGCCAGCAACTGGGAACACAAAGCCCCCTTTTCCAGGAAGGTCCCATTATAGATCCTGCAAGATGAACCAAGTCCTGGAGAGGTGAACCTTACTGGTTATGGTAAGACAGTGGACCAAATTGGTAGGTGAAAAGACAAATTCTCATTCATTCC
Organism: Aepyceros melampus; assembly: GCA_006408695.1. Lineage (NCBI taxonomy): Eukaryota > Metazoa > Chordata > Mammalia > Artiodactyla > Bovidae > Aepyceros > Aepyceros melampus. The sequence continues at coordinate 535,063 of SJXQ01006596.1, forward strand.
AAAATAACTGTTACTGGGCATCTGCTCTGTGCAAATCCCTAGCAAGTGGGAAGAAAGGAAGGAGACAGACACTGAAATCAGTTGTCACACTGTCCCACTTCAAACCCACGAAAGAGAATAGTAAAAATGGTCACACCACACCTTAGACATGGGAGACGCAAAATAAAAATTTATCAATTCAGCCTTCCTCTAACACCCCTTTAAATTATATTACTCACAGGAGCTTTCCATAACTGACCACATGAAATTCAAGATCCTGTTCTTGGCATTCAAGGCCCCCATCTTCTATTCTACTTGGTTCTGACCTCACTGCTTACCAAATCAGTCTTTTTCTTCCAAATACATAACTAGCAAATAAAAAGAAAATATTCACACTTTGTGTTTACACATATAATTTACGTGGCCTAGAATGTTGTTCTGTTTATTTCTAACCATCCTTATTTATGACCATTTTCAAAAGTATCCAATGCAAGGATGGCTATTGTTTCCACTCAGATGATTTTGGTCCTTTCTCTACCACAGTCCTACTGCACTGGTGGATTAAAGTCTCTGCTATTTGGCACCAATGAATTTTGCTCTGTATGGTTCTTATAGCCATGAATGTAACCACTGGCACATAGTAGGTGCTCTAGAACCCTTATGAGATTCATGACAAGTGTTAAATAAGTACCATAGGGAAAGATCTCGAATTATCATGCACTGTACTTTAATATAACTTGTTATAAAATCTTCTTTCTATTCCTCCCTTGAAACATAGATAAAGAAATATACTGATTCATCAGCCTTGTAAATAAGCCCAGTCTTCCCCAAGGAACTACTGTGACATGAATGAAATCAGTTTACACTGGACAAGATACTTCTAGAATAGCGTTTGGCACACACTAATTTGAGCGCCGAAGAACTGATGCTTTTGAACTGTGGTGTTGGAGAAGACTCTTGAGAGTCCCTTGGACTGCAAGGAGATCCAACCAGTCCATTCTGAAGGAAATCAGCCCTGGGATTTCTTTGGAGGCAATGATGCTGAAGCTGAAACTCCAGTACTTTGGCCACCTCATGTGAAGAGTTGACTCTTTGGAAAAGACTCTGATGCTGGGAGGGATTGGGGGCAGGAGAAGGGGACAACAGAGGATGAGATGGCTGGATGGCATCACTGACTCGATGGACGTGAGTGTGAGTGAACTCTGGGTGTTGATGATGGACATGGAGGCCTGGCGTGCTGTGATTCATGGGGTTGCAGAGAGTTGGACACGACTGAGCTACTGAACTGAACTGAGGTTTCCAATAACTATTTGTGAAAGTGAGTAAAATAATCAGCTTTTTTTTCTTCACTCCTACCATACACTATAAAACATGGTAAAGACTTTCAATAACAAAGTTTGCAAGAAGAATCTGAAGAGTAACCCAGTTTAAACAAACAGAAAGCAGTTTTACCCATTTTACATGGTGTATTATCCTAAAAGACTTGGGCTACTTTCCCCCATGGCATTCACAATCTTCCATTGCTTAAGTTAATTAGGGTCATTCCTCTCCACCTTTAGAAGTTATTAGTGGAAACCTGCTCAACACTAGACACAAAATCTGAACATGACGTTTTCAGATACTTTGTGGATACAATGACACTGCTGACAGACACATTAAGTTGTGATTACAAGCCGTTAAGTAATAAATATAGCCATTCACTTCACGCTGCACACCTTTTTAAAAGAAAAGAAAGTAATGAGCAAATAAATGAGACTTTTATCTCCCAAACGATTTATTATTAGCATAAAAGAAAAATAGCACAGAAAGGATACAAATGCTGCAACTCCACTGTGTACAAAACAAAAAAAGCTTTGGAAATCAGCTGAAAGCAACTCACAAGATAATAAGGATACTTTGGAACATGTGCCATTTATCTGGCTTTTTTTTTTTATCCAACAAAACATAATATGAATAAACTGTGTTAGACTATTGTTGTGAAACCTGCCTCGGTGCCTCCAATCCAGAAACCTCCCTTTTGCATTGAGATCTGCCGAGTGACACATGAGCTCTAAAGTGGGTGGATAAAAATAACCTGGTCCTCAAAAAGACATGATAAACGCCAGACAGCTGAGTCACTTTGAAGCCCATTTTGACTCCCGAAAAGGACAATTCACCCTCCTTTTTCCTTCTCACACATACACATACAACCTGGTGAAAAACACACCAACAGCGCCGGGCGGAAGGCGGTGGTGCGTCTCGACTTCCCCCGCCAGTCTCTGAGGTCACGACTAGCGATTGAACTTTTAATAATTTATACTGGTGCATTTCAGTCAAAGCGACTCATTTAGGAGGGAAAGAGAAAGGATTCAGGAAACCGTTAACAATCCAGCAGACCCTCTATTTCTGCTGCCCCAGTGGAAGCACCCGACGGTTTCTTCCGATGTTCTGACGGAAAGAAAAGGAGTGGGGAGTAATTTAAAGTGGAGCGAGAAAAGCTCAGAGAGGAAAGCAGAACTGTCCAGGAGTGGGAATCCCTGGGCAAAGCAAACGGTCCCAGAAAGAGAAGGGCTGCGTGCATCCGGAGTGAATCAACCTCGTTCCCCCACCCGCCCTCCGTGCTCCCCCAAGAGAGGACGCAAACCATCTGCAAGGCACAGTTAAGATTAGGGAACTCTTCGACTCGACCTATCTTTCAAACGGTGGCGGGGCTTTGGAACCGCCGCTAGGAATCGGGGTCTGGCAGCCTAAGAAGGCTGGAGGAGCAAACGACCCGGCCGTCCCGGGCTTCGGCTGCAGCAGCCCTGGGGAATGGAGCGCCGCCGGGGACCCAGTAGGCACTCCTTAAGTGTTTGCCGAACTGCCGTGCCCCTGAGGCAACTCTGAGGCCCGGAGGAGCCGGTCCCCGGCGGCCACCGCGCATCTTCTTCCCGCCCCCCCGCGCTTCACGTGCGGCCGAGTTCGGCGACTCGCGACCGCCGCAGGCCGCGGGCACCGCAACCTCCCCCGAGACGCCGTCCTGCCGCCGAGTCTCACTTACCGGGGAGTCGTAGGAGAAGGCGCACTCGTTCTTGTAGACCCTGTCCCCGGACCGGGGCACGCGGATCGTGGGCATGTGGGGCACTAGCAGCTCGCCGATGTCTCCTGCAGCCATCTTCCTGCTGCCGCTGCCGCCCGGCATGCCGAACAGGGCGCCCCGGCGCTGCATGGCCGCGGCGCGCACTCGAGCCGAGCCGAGCGGAGCGCTGGGTCTGCCCACCTCGGCGGCGGAGGCGGCGGGCTGCGCGGGCTACTGGAGCCGAGCCGGGACGGGCGGGGAGAGCCGGCCGCGGGGCGGGAGCGGGCACCCCGGGCCTGGGCTGGCGGGCGGGCTGGCTGGTGAAGGGGACGCTGCTATTTTTAATCCAATGGCGAATCGCCGGCCCAGCTGCAGCGTCAGGCGGGGCGCTCGGGAGCACCCGCCGCAGCGCGCGGGGAGGGGGCACTGGAGAGGGGCCTGGGGCCCTGGCCGGGCTTGGCGGCCGCGGCGGAGGGCGAGTGCTGGGGGCGCAGGCTCCGGAGCCGGCTGCGGTGGAGCACCACCGCCGTTTTTTCTATCATAAATCGCTAGTCTGCGAAGGGGAAACTCCGAGGCAGCCAACAAAGGGCAGGATTTGAGATTTTTAAAACCGCTAGCTTTTAAACAACCAGGATAACAGCGGGGACGTACCCTGATTGGATAGGGGGTGGAACTCTAGAACCTAAAGTGGGGCCCAAATCTAATTTGTTTTTGGCACTTCGATGTTAATCTAAGATTTGTTCCTCACGTTTTTAAGATCTAAAGCTCTTTGAAAGAGAGTAAGATTAAGTAAGGATAAATGTATATTTTTTCCATTAATACTGACTTTTCTTCCGAATGGGGGAGAGTATCAAGATTATTTGGGGGAAGGTATATTTTTCTCTGTCTTTGGAAAGTCTTCTCTGCATGAACCATTTCAGTTGACTGATTTGGGATCTTACTGCATACATACTTCTTCCCTGCCTTTGCATGTCCAGTTCCTTAAATAATAAATGGGAATAGGTTGGGGTGGGAGGTGATATAATAATCTGCAAAAACAGAGCATGTGTCACAGCATACTCTTATTTTCTTTAAAAAAAAAAAAAGAAAGAAAGAAACTCAGAACATGAGTTCAGTTCCACTGAGCTTCCCTAACTACATCTAATCTAAGGAGCAGGATACCAGTAACACCTACCAGTTAATGAAACAGAAAAAGTGACTCAATACACTGATTTTTATGCAAATCAAGACTACAATGAGGTACCACTTCACAGAGGGTCAGAATGACCATCATTAAAAAGTCTACAAACACAAATGCTGGAGAGGGTATGGAGAAAAGGGACCTCTCCTACACTGTTGGTGGGAGTATAAGTTGGCACAGCTGCTGTAGAAAACAGTATGGAGATTCCTCAGAAAACTAAAAATAAAAATTACCATATGATCCAGCAATCCCACCCCTGGGCAGATACTCAGATAAAACTATAATTCTAAAAGGTACATGCACCCCTGTGTTCATAGCAGCACTATTCACAATAGCCAAAACATGGAAACAACCCAAGTGTCTGTCAATAGATGAATGGATAAAGAAGATGTGGTGCATATATACATTGAAATACTACTCAGCTATGAAAAAGAACAAAATAATGCCAAAGTAAGTCAGAAAGAGAAAGACAAATACCATTTAATATCACTTATGTGTGGAATCTAAAGTATGGCACAAATGAATCTACAGAACAGAAACAGACTACAGATATAGAGAACAGACTTGCAGTTGCCAAGGGCAGGGGGAGAGAGAGAAAAGACAGGGAATTTGGGATTGGTAGATGCAAACTATTGCGTTTAGAATGGATAAACAACAAGGTCCTAATGTATAGCACAGGGAACTACAGCCAATCTCCTGTGATAAACCATAATGGAAAAGAATATTTAAAAAAAAAAAGAGAATGTATGTATGTGTATAACTGAGTCACCTTGCTGTACAGCACAAATCGGCACAACATAGTAAATCAACATAGTACTTCAATTAAAAAAAAAAAAAGGAAACATGCTGATTCCTATAAGCCTTTCCCAGGTAGTACTTAAATTCTTTTTCTTTTTTCTTCCATTACTTCTGTCACTCTCTCTGATTCTGCAGATGTGCTGGCTCTGCTAGGGAGAAATGATGGTACCTGGAATTTGACATGCGTTACCTGGAATAGACGAATGAGCTCTTTCTGCACTTCTAAATTTCCATACCTCAAGCAAGGCTCTAACACACCACACATCTATGTAACTCACAACTTTCTAACTCAGTCTAATGGAAATGGAGAAGAGGAGACAAAAGCAAAAAAGTAAACACTATTGCTACCCTCCTCCTTGGGAAGATACTCTCAAGGAGTTTTTGCTTTTTATTATCCTTACCCACTTATCACTTTCTGTAGTATCTGTGCCTGTTTCAGGTTCAAGGATGAAGCTTGCTTGTCTAATTTCAGAGAAAAACTTGACTCAGGAACCTTCAAAATATTTTAAGTATTTTTAAGTTGAATGCAAATTAAATCAAGACACCATTATTCACCCTTCACATTAATACAGATATGCTGAGTTGGCCCAGAATTGGGAAATAGGCCCTCATATACTTTGTCGATAGACTGAAAACATTCAATCTCTTTGAAGGGAAATTTAATACTAAGTATGATTTTATATGCCTATACAATTTTCCCCAGCAATTCTTCATCTAGACATTTAAGCTACAGATAAGTTTACACTATATAAGGATATTTGTTGGAGCATGCTATAGTAACAAAAAACTAAGAACAGCCTTAAACTCCATCTATAGGAAGTGGTTAAAACACAGTACTGCTGAAAGAATAAAGCACCCTGTATGTGCTGATGTGGAATAAGCTCCAAATCATACTACTAGATTAAAAGAGCTGAGTGAGAATTCATGTGTAAAAGCAAGACCATGCGTTCAAGGCTAAGGATGTGCCAGAATGCCTACTGCACATCCTATATACCGTGGGCCTTCCTTCTAAGTGTCGGTAACTGTGCTAAATATTTTTAATGTTGCCCTTAGATATAGATTTAGATATCAATATTCTATTAGTAAATTTATGCAACATTGTAGATAGATAGGTGCTTGTTTGGCCTTTGGAAGACTCTGGAAGAATACAAAAGAAATTAATGACAACTGGGCTCTGTGGAGAGAAACACAATGCCTAGGTTTAAAGAGGCACTTACTACTACTCTTTACCTTTCTGTACCATTAACAATTTTTATCATGTGGAAGTTTGCTCTAAAAAGTAATTAAAACTCAATTGTGAAAACAATCTAAGTTCAATAACTAGTAATATTAGTAGGGTTGAGGACAATTACTGCACCCCTATAAAAATACATCCCAAATTGTTTCATGCAATGAAACACTTTGAAATGATAATATTTGTACAGCCCACTAAAGTAGTTGGTCAATTACTTCAATTCATGAAGCCTGGGGCTACTAGTCTGGGGACCCCAGTGACCCCCAAGCCCCACCCATGCACTCCCAACAATCAGAGATCAAACCTGAATGCCATCTCTGTATATCAAAATGTCAATGGCACACTGGATGGAAAGTTTTAATCAAAACAAGGGAAAATGACACCATCTAAATATGGACAAATGATTAAATTGGGTATATCTATTCAAAAATGTTTATATAAATCTTAAAAATGATTTTTGTAAAAATGTTTTAATCCACTTGTAGTATGTTAGCTTAATCTATTTACAATGGTAGGTAGGTAGGTAGGTAAAGTCGCACAGTCGTGTCCGACTCTTTCGACCCCGTGGACTCTAACCTACTAGGCTTCTCTGTCCATGGGATTCTCCAGGCAAGAATACTGGAGTGAATTGCCATTTCCTTCTCCAGGGAATCTTCCCGACCCAGGGATCGAACCCGGGTCTCCCGCATTGGAGGCAGACGCTTTAACCTCTGAGCCACCAGGGAAGACTCTGTTTACAATAATTATACAATATTATTGTAAGATTTCAATTAAAAATAAACATGCATTTTTTAACAAAACTGGAAAGACATGTAAAATTTAAATAGTTACGTTTAGGATTTTGTTATAAGATTTTGTTTCTATTTTTAAAATGTCTACAATGATGCTACATTTGTTTTATAAAAATTTATCAAGGCTAAAAAGCTGAGATAATGTCTTAATTGTGCCATTGTAGGAAAAATTCTAGTTCTGTTACTGGAATTTTTAAACTCAATTTTGCAAATTCTACATGTGCATTTATAACTACACTGTTTCACTATTGGGTCAGTTTCCACATGCGGATCTTGATCAAAGAGCAGGAATAAAGTAGTGATGAGTACACAATTTTAACTTCCAACATAAATTTAAAGTCTTATCAAAGAGATTTCAGAGGACTAAAGATGAACTGACTTTCATCACATTAAGGTGGTTAGACCATCAAGTTATTCTACAGCTCAAAAGCCTCCTCCCATGATGTTCGGTGGAGCCCAGACTCCCCTGGCCTAGCATTCAGGGACCTCTCCCAACTAGCACTCTTTCTTTTCAGACTTTACTCCCACTCTTACATTTCTGGTGAACACAATTTACCGTCCCCCAAGGATAAATGTACTTGCCTCCTAGCCTCGGTTGAAAGCTCTCTCCTCTCATTTCTATTTTTTCAATCCTTTCAAGACTTTTTCCATGAAACCTTTTCTGAATGCTCCAACCCTCAGGGATCAATCTTTTAAAAATGACGGTCGCCAAGAGAAAAATCTTCTGAAAGAAGTTATATTTCTTAGCATCCTTGCACATTGTGGAAGCTCAGTGTTTACGGAATATTCCCACCCAGAATGGAGTTGTCTGCTTATTTTAGACACTCAATAAGTACCTACCAAATGAATGACTCACATCTGTGACATTGTAATAGATATGTTTTGCAGGCAGCTTTGTTCCTTTTAGGTAAAATTCATTGCTGCATAAATGTTCCCAGGACTGACAGAGGTTACATTAAAACATGACATAAGTATTAGTTACTGTGACTAATGCCAAAAAGGGGAATTGGGAAAATCTACAGAGAAAAAGATGTCTTAATTATTTCAATTAATGGAAAAGCTCTTGACCTCAGATGTCCTCTAATTATGTGCAGTGATCTGTTAAAGCCATATATGGTGACAGCTTGTTGTGGAGACATCCATAAAATTTTCTATCCTGCAGAGAGCCCCTGCAAGAAGCGCTGGTTATTAATATAAAACAATAGGTCACTGGTTAAGAAATGTAACGCATTTTCTGCTTGAAGCAATTCTATATAACAATCAAAAGTCATATGGTTTAAGAATATTCACTGACATGGAAAAATGATTCCTGTAATGCAAACAGCAAGAATAGACTGTCAATGAGCATATACACTATCATTCTGTCTAAATACGTACACACACATATATACATTCAGTTCAGTTCAGTTGCTCAGTCGTGTCCGACTCTTTGCGACCCCATGAATTGCAGCATGCCAGGCCTCCCTGTCCATCATCAACTCCCAGAGTTCACCCAAACTCATGTCCATTGAGTCGGTGATGCCATCCAATCATCTCATCCTCCATCATCCCCTTCTCCTCCTGCCCCCAATCCCTCCCAGCATCAGGGTCTTCTCCAATGAGTCAACTCTTCACATGAGGTGGTCAAAGTATTGGAGTTTCAGCTTTAGCATCAGTCAGAATGGACTGGTTGGATCTCCTTGCAGTCCAAGGGACTCTCAAGAGTCTTCTCCAACACCACAGTTCAAAGGCATCAGTTCTTCGGCGCTCAGCCTTCTTCACAGTCCAGCTCTCACATCCATACATGACCACTGGAAAAACCATAGCCTTGCTAGATGGACCTTAGTCGGCAAAGTAATGTCTCTGCTTTTGAATATGCTATCTAGGTTGCTCACAACTTTTCTTCCAAGGAGTAAGTGACTTGCCCCAGTGGTCCAGTGGTTAAGACTCTGCACTTCCACTGCAGGGGAACAGGTTCAATCCCTGGTCAGGGAACTAAGATTCCCCACATACCATGGCCCAAAAAAAAAAAAAAAATTAACCATAGAGCCACAGACTGCTCTTCTGATTTCCTAATAAGGGACAAAGGAAGTTACCTAAACATGGTACAGATTGGCCCCAAAATCAAAGAAATGTAGAAAACATAGTGCCACATTCTTAGTGGTAGGGAGCTTGAGATAAAGAACTTGACCTTCACCTTTCTTTATTATTAAACTTCCCTCTGGATTTCAGCGGGATAGCAAATCCCTGTATTTCTCCGGATCTCTCTCTCACCCTCTGTCACAGGGCACTTTCTCTCTCCTGGTCCTGTCTGCACACTGTCATCACTGTAGGACTAGCACAATGTCCTATAGATGTTGATGGTCAAGATCAGGAGATGGCAAACTGCAGCACATGGGCCAAATCCAGCCTTCAGTTTCTTTTGTAAATAAAGTTCTACTGGAACCCAGACATACTCATCCACTTACATATTGTCTGTGGCCACTTTGGCACTCTAACAGGAAAGTGGAATGGATGCAACCAAAATCACATGGACTGATGCCAAAAGTATTTACCATCTGGCCCTTTACAGAAAACATTTGCCAACCCCTGATCAAGATCCCTACAGGCCATGTGTTATGATTCAGAATCAGAATTGTCACAACCCTAAGCAAAAGATTCAGAGAAGGCAATGGCACCCTACTCCAGTACTCTCGCCTAGAAAATCCCATGGATGGAGGAGCCTGGAAGGCTGCAGTCCATGGGGTCTCTGAAGGTCGGAAACGACTGAGCGACTTCACTTTTACTTTTCACTTCCATATATTGGAGAAGGAAATGGCAACCCACTCCAGTGTTATTGCCTGGAGAATCCCAGGACGGGGGATCCTGGTGGGCTGCCGTCTATGGGGTCGCACAGAGTCAGACACAACTGAAGCCACTTAGCAGCAGCAAGCGAGAGCGTTATGTTGTGCTACTTATCCTTCAAGTGATGGCAAACTTGTTTGTCTGAATGGAGAAAATGCTTTCAACCACATCAGTAGCTGCAAACTGAGTGCCATGAGATGTATTCATTTGCTTCATAAGGAGATCATCCATGGAACCTCAACGAAATTGAAATCACCACCTTGTTCACTTTACCACAGTCCACTATCAGTCTTCATTCTAATTAGAAAAATGACAGGAAATGATGGGGAGGGTGACAGAAATCACCAAATGTATGTCTTCCTGATCTTTGATATTGGCATAAGTTTCTGCAGCTCCACTCAAAGTGTAGCTTTCATTCACATTTATAATTTTTTTAGGGAACAGAAACACCAGTGGCATCCTCTTGGTCCTTCTGAAACAGAGCAAGACACTATAGTCCTTGTTCCCCGCCCCCGTCCCCATCAAGTCCTCTTCCTGCCTTTTGTCTGTAGAGAAACTTTAGCTAAAGAATAAGTTTCATCAGAGAAGTGAGAAAATGTAGAAACAAAGGAAAACAGTCAAAGGAAACCAAATAATAATAAGGTAGTCACTAAGCAAAGTCAAGGACCTCCAGTTCCTCTGCAAGTACCATAGAGAATATTCTGAACCCTAGGCTGTGAGCTCTTCTATAGAGACTGAAACCCCCAGCAGGTGGAAGAAGTTAACTACTTGATGACCAAACTGTAAGCTATGATTTGAAAAGTGAAAGTCATTCAGTCATATCCAACTCTATACAGTCCATGGAATTCTCCAGGCCAGAATACTGGAGTGGGTAGCATTTCCCTTCTCCAGGGGATCCTCCCCTGGATCTAACCCAGGTCTCCCACATTGCAGGCAGATTCTTTACCATCTGAGCCACCAGGGAAGCCCAACAATACCGGAGTGGACAGTCTATCCCTTCTCCAGGGGATCTTCCCAATCCAGGAATTGAACAGGGTCTCCTGCATTGCAGGCAGATTCTTTACCAACTGAGTTATCAGGGAAGCCATGATTTAAGCTACTGCAATTCTGAGAATTGGTCTCAAGGAAATGAGAGAAGAACAACCCTGGAACAGCAGATTAGCTGTAATTTAAAAGGTCAAGATGACGCTGACTAGTCCACCACATGATCAATTTCAAATTGACTGTCAGAGATAACTGTGCTGTTTCTACATGTAGCCCCCTCCCCTAGTCTATAAAAGTTCTAGCCCCCTGATTGTCAGTGGGGGAGTTGACCTTCACCTTCTCATCCACCCCCAACCCTGGGGTTGCCAGCATCCAAAACAGAGCAAAATTAGCTTTCCACCAATTTGCCTCTTCATTAACTTTTGAGCAGCTAGCAACCGAATCCCTTGCTGCTAAACTTCCTCCAATAGTAATTCTTACTCCACAGTTCAGGGAGCCAGTGTGGAGATTCTACAGTTTGCTAAGGTCATGTGTTCCAATAATGCTCTCAGGAACTGGAGTACCAGCCACAGAATGAGCTTGGAGTACCTCGAGTTGAACTAAGTCAGAAGTCCATATTCCATCTGCTCCCCATAAGCCTTCACTCTAGCAGATGGGAGCAGCATTTCAGAAGTTATAGTTTCAATCAGAGCCAATTTCCAATGGTCTTTAAAGAGTCTGGATATCTCCCATCTCACAGGGAACTGCTACTAGGGAAGCTTCTACAGAGAAGCCTAGGAGGTAGGTTCAGAATGTCCATATTTGAGAATACTATAGCATATTTCCTAAGGGACCCAGCCTCTGCTCCAATCAAGGAGCTCTGTGGGTGTCAGTTAACTCCTCCTGACTATCTAGCCAGGTGGCTTAATCAAAGTCTCTGCTTGCCAAATGTGCCATTTGGGACAGTGACTATGATATCTTAATGGAAGTCTCCTGGGAACCCCATGGTAAAATGTGGAGTTGTCTGTGGATTTCAGTTCAGTTTAGTCACTCAGTCGTGTCCGGCTCTTTGAGACCCCATGGACTGCAGACTCCAGGCCTCCCTGTCCATCACCAACTCCCAGAGTCCACCCAAACCCATATACATTGAGTCGGTGATATCATCCAACCATCTCATCCTCTGTTGTCACCTTCTCCTCGTGCCTTCAATCTTTCCCAGCATCAGAGTCTTTTCAAATGAGTCAGCTCTTTACATCAGGTGGCCAAAGTATTAGCGTTTCAGCTTCAGCATCAGTCCTTCCAATGAATATTCAGGACTGATTTCCTTTAGGATGGACCGGTTGGACCTCCTTGCAGCCCAAGAGACTCTCAAGAGTCTTCTCCAACAGGACAATTCAAAAGCATCAGTTCTTCAGCGCTCAGCTTTCTTTATAGTCCTACTCTCACATCCATACGTAACTACTGGAAAAACCATAGCCTTAACTAGATGGACCTTTGTTGGCAAAGTGATGTCTCTGCTTTTTAATATTCTGTCTAGGTTGATCATAGCTTTCCTTCCAAGGAGCAAGCATCTTTTAATTTCATGGCTGCAGTGATTTTGGAACCCCAAAAATAAAGTCTGTCACTGTTTCCATTGTTCCCCACCCATTTGCCATGAAGTGATGGGACCAGATGTCATGATCTTCATTTTCTGAATGTTGAGTTTTAAGCCAACTTTTTCACTCTCCTCTTTCACGTTCATCAAGAGGCTCTTTAGTTCTTCTTTGCTTCCTGCCATAAGTGTGCTGTCATCTGCATATCTGAGATGATTGATATTTCTCCCAGCAATCTTGATTCCAGCATGTGCTTCTTCCAGCCTGGTATTTAGCATGATGTACTCTGCATATACGTTAAATAAGCAGGATGACAATATATAGCCTTGATGGACTCCTTTCCCAATTTGGAACAGTCTGTTGTTCCACTTTCATTTCTAACTGTTGCTTCTTGACCTGCATACAGATTTCTCAGGAGGCAGGTCAGGTGGTGTGGTATACCCATCTCCTTAAGAATTTTCCACAGTTTGTTGTGATCCACACAGTCAAAGGTTTTGGCATAGTCAATAAAGCAGAAGTAATGCCTTTCTGGAACTCTTGCTTTTTTGATGATCCCATGGATGTTGGCAATTTGATCTCTGGCTCCTCTGCCTTTTCTTAATCCAGCTTGAACATCTGGAAGTTCACAGTTCACATACTGTTGAAGCCTGGCTTGGAGAATATTGAGCATTAGTTTACTAGCATGTGAGATGAGTGCAATCGTGTGGAAGTTTGAACATTCTTTGGCATTGCCTTTCTGTGGGATTGGAATGAAAACTGACCTTTTCCAGTCCTGTGGCCACTGCTGGGTTTTCCAAATTTGCTGGCATATTGAGTGCAGCACTTTCATAGTTCATCTTTTAGGATTTGAAATAGCTCAACTGGAATTCCATCACCTCTACTAGCTTTGTTCATAGTGATGCTTCCTAAGGCCCACTTGACTTCACATTCCAGGATGTCTGGCTCTAGGTTAGTGATCACACCATCATGGTTATCTGGATCATGAAGATCTTTTTTGTATAGTTCTTCTGTGTTTTCTTGCCACCTCTTCTTAATATCTTCTGCTTTTGTTAGGTCCCTACCATTTCTGTCCTTTATTGAGCCCATCTTTGCATGAAATCTTCCTTGGTATCTCTAATTTTCATTCCCTAATATTTTTTGATCACATTTGAACTGCTGCCTCATATCAAGACTGTGCCGGCTTTACTCCTGGTAATGAATAACTACCACCTGGGGTATCCACTCCAGATTCCTCCAGCCCCACAGGAATCAAAAAACCCACTTCGTGGGTAACTGCTGTAAGCAGTATTAGAGCCTATTGGAATGATTAGTAAATTGCCTTTGAAAGATTATGGGCCCTATCAGAGACATACCTGACAGATCAAATTCAGCATTTCTATCTCCTGAGTCCCTTACTATACCTTATGCCAAGGAATTTCTAGCCCTCTGTCATCATTTAGTCTGAGCTAACATTCAGTGTAGGTTTGGGCTGGACAATCAAAGTTTACTTTAGGACAATGCCACACACTAATACATTTCATAGGGAATGTCTGATGAGTAAATCGGATCGATCAGTTTGGTCTGATCCAAATTTGTGTTTTGCCCTCCTTGGTCTGAGATCCTCAGAATACATCCCCTCAGACATTTGCCCGATTGGGGAGAATTTGCTGATCGATCCCTGTGACAACTTGAAGTTTAATTGCTGAACTTTTCCACTCTGATTCTGCAGTTTACTCTTGGAGACAACGTTGAGTTATCAAGGAAAAGGGTTATCAGTAGAAAACACTAAAGGATCGGACACTGAGAAAAATACTGAGTTACTCCTGAAAGGGAATATGGTTCTCTTAGAAGGAAGGGAAAAAAGAAAGAGAGAGTGTCGGGAGAAGTTGGAAGAGTTTCAGAATTCAGGATTCCTAGTCCCCTATATCAGAGAAGGCAATGGCATCCCTCTTCAGTGTTCTTGCCTGGAGAATCCCAGGGACGGAGGAGCCTGGTGGGCTGCCGTCTATGCGGTCGTAGAGTCGGACACGACTGACGCGACTTAGCAGCAGCGGCAGCGGCAGTCCCCTACATACTCCTAGATTTCTCTATTTCAATTATGAGAATCCTACTGTTTCCTCACATGTGCTGTTACTTGGATATTAAAGTAAAAAAGACAGAATTTTCAGTGGTAGAATTTAATGTTCAGGACTCTCACTCTACAGCTGCAAGCAGGAAGCAATTATTTTCATCTTGATTACTTAAATATTTTGAGATTCATCCTGTCCCTTGAAGAGTTTAAAGTTTTGAGCATGTCCATTCTTTGTGTCAGATTATCTGATGTCTTTTGAAATAAAACCACAGTCACCTTTCCCAGAAGTTTATGGCTCTGGGTACATAGTCCCACAAAACACAATTGCTCACCTAACTGAACTATTTCACCACTGAGTACTACAGCCTGCTCATTTCTATCTTGGAATCTGAATGGAAATCTAACTGCCTCCTACCCAATTTTGAATTGAAAAGCAATTCCAAATACCCACCTCATATGCCCCAGCATCTGGTGCTTTTAACACATTCTCTGAAAGTGAAAACGTTGGCGTTCTCTATTGTAAGCAACAGAAACTAGCTCTGACCAAAATAAAGCAATCAGATGAGGTGTTTTGGAAAAGTGTTGGTTGACTCCTGGTAGTGAAGAATAGGCTAAACTATCAGAAGACAAAGCTCCAAAGTCACAGTAGCGGCCACTTGTGCACCTTTCCAAATGGTGCCTCCACTTAATGAACCAATAATTTCATTCCATCCATATGTGTCACTACTCAAGATCCAGATTTCTAGGAGAAAGTCTGCTTGTTTGAGCCTCTGAATGTGTCCATGGCTATCACTGGAAATAAGGAATGCTGCTGCTGCTAAGTCACTTCAGTCGTGTCTGAGTCTGTGCTACCCTACAGATGGCAGCCCACCAGGCTCCCCAATCCCTGGGATTCTCCAAGCAAGAATACTGGAATGGGTTGCCAATTCCTTCTCCAATGCATGAAAGCGAAAAGTGAAAGTGAAGTCGCTTAGTCGTGTCCAACCCTCAGCGTCCCCATGGACTGCAGCCTTCCAGGCTCCTCTGTCCATGGGATTTTCCAGGCACGAGTACTGGAGTAGGGTAAGAAATGCTGAGCAGACCAAAATTCAATAAATGCTGTTCTGACCTTGCAGAATTGTTACAAGAATGTGAAATGTTTGTAAAGCTTTTAATAGAGTTCCTGGAACAGGCTAACTATTCTTATTTCTTTCACTATACATAAAACTGGACCCCTTTCTTCCTCTCTCTGGGAGGGACTGTAGGTTACTGTGGGACCCTGCTTTCCTCCATACATGTAACTAACCAAATAGTTCTTGAAGTGTTTACCAATCACTTCAGGACCAGTCACGCTTTTACACTTTTGCTCGTGATGAACTCCAGTTGGAATATTCTCCCTCATTCATCTGGTGTTTCTAAAGCCAATTTGCTTCACATTTTTCAGAAAGTCTACAGCATACGCTTACTGCCTATATCACTCACTAGATACTAAGTGTATTTTTAAAAATCTTTTATTTATCCACTCTGTCTCCTTGATTAGACTTCAAGTCACTTGAGGCAGAGACCATCATAACAAACTTCTGCTCTAAGCTGAGCTTTTATATATAGAAGTTGCTCAAAAAAGTGTTTTTGATTTTCAATATCTGTCCCTCCTCCTCTCTTAGAAAAAGAAATTGGGGGACTGACTGCATAGCACAGGGAACTGTACTCAATACTCTGATTTACATGAAAAAATGAAGCTAAAAAAGTGGATCAGGAGTTCCCCGGTGGTCCAGTGGTTAGGGTTTCATGCTTCCACTGCTAAGGGCCTGGGTTTGATCTCTGGTCAGGGAACTAAGTAAGATCCCATAAGCTGTACCACAGGCCAAAAAAAAATAGTAATTAAAATAAATTAAAACAGAGTGTGTGTATATAATATATATATATATATATAAAAAACTGATTCACTTTACTGTATACCTGAAACACAACATTGTAAATCAACTATATGACAATAAATTTTTTTTTTAATGAAAAAGAAATTGGATAATATGCCCAGGTAGAAAACTATATTTTCCAACTTTGCATCTGAGTGCATCTAGTATAGTTTAGACATTAAGATGTAAGGAGAAAGTGTTATACCTTTCTGATGTCATTCTGATCTGGATGTAATGCCTGGCGCTCCAGCAGCCATCATGGACCATTAAGTCACCCTGATAGTGGAATCCAGGTTTGGTAGAGCATGAACATGGGAATATACTGGGTCTCTGATGGTTTCTTAAAGCTGCATACTAGTCAGCCCTGGGCTGCCTACCACTGAATGGCCTTCATAAAGGAAAATTAAATTTGTATCTGTTTAAGTTACCATTTTTGAGACAGTGGGAAATGCTTTGTTACAAGTAGTTGAATACAATTTCTAAATGATACAACTATATTAGAGAATTAAAAAATACAGATCAACTTTTAAAAATTCTTATTACTTAGTACTAATCCTAATTCCTGGAACCTGTGAATATTATCTTATATGGAAAAAAAAAAAAAGGAATGTGTGTGTGTGATTTAAATTCGGGATCTTAAGATAGGAAGATTATCTAGATTACCTGGGTGGACCACAAATGTAATCACAAATGTCCTTATAAAAGAGAGGCAGGGGCTTCCCTGGTTAAGAATCTTAATGCCAATGCAGAGAACATGGGCTCAAACCCTGGTTCAGGAAGATCCCACATGCCTTGAATCAACTAAGCCCGTGTACCACAACTACTGAGCCAGTGCTCTAGAGCCCTCAAGCTGCAACTTCTGAGCTCACGTGCAGCAGCTGTTGAAGCTCTCGGGCCTAGAGCCCATGCTCCCCAACAAGAGAGGCCATCATGAGAAGCCCATGCATCACAGCAAAGAGTAGCCCCCACTCATTGCAACTAGAGAAAGCCCACACACAACAATGAAGAAAGAACATAGACAAAAATAAATAAATAATAAATCTTTTTAAAAAGATAGAATGAGATTTGACACACACAGAAGAGGAAACAGCAATTGACCACATAGGCAGAGATTGGACTGAAGTGACCACAAGCCAAGGAAAGCTGGCAGCCACCAGCAGCTGGAAGAAGCAAGGATGAGATCTCCTCTGGAGCCTCCAAAGGGAAAAGAGACCTGATATCACCATGATTTCCGCTCAGTGATACTGATTTCAGACTTGGCTTCCAGAACCTTGAAAGGATAAATTTCTGCCATTTTAATACCAAGTTTGTGGTTATTTGTTACAGCAGTCAGAGGAAACTAATGCACCTTGAATTACCTTTCTGCTTCTCTTCTAATGAGGAACTAAACTTTCTTCCAAAAACCACCTGTTATTTTCTGTTTCTGTTCCTGTGGTGGCTCAGATGGTAAAGAATCTGACTGAAATGCGGGAGACCCAGTTTCGATTTCTGGGTCAGGAAGATCCCCTGGAGAAGGAAATGGCCACCCACTCTAGTATTCTTGCCTGGAGAACTCCATGGACAGAGAAGCCTAGCAGGCTACCGTCTAGCCATATGGTCTGGCTATATGGACGATAGCCCCCCCAGGCTCCTCTGTCCATGGGATCACAAAGAATCAGACACAACTGAGCAAGTAATGCTTTCACTTCACTTCTTAACTCCTACCTCCCAACATCTCACCCCTGACTCTATAGATGCTCAGAATATACTTGGTAAATGTGTAAGTTCACACATTTTCCCTTTGCCCACTTCAGATGCAATATTCCACAATATACACGTGATTAGTCACTGACTACATGATAAAAACTCACCTACTGGGGGAATGCACAAAATAAAATTAAAGGATAGGCTGGTTTTGCAAGAATTGAGAGTTCAGAAAGTTTTACTACTGAAAAGAATGTGACATGGAAGGGAGTCTGGACTGGGACAAGGACTTTGGTCTTCCTCCTCACAGGCAGTGGAGAGTCACTGACGGCTGTTGAACAGGAAAGTGACTCACATGAAAGTGATCTTTGAGAAGAGAAGTCTGGTGATCCAGTGTAGCTCAGGCTGCAAGGAGGGCGGCTGCTGCAGAAAGAGCAGCCAGAAGTGACCCAGCCAGGGAGAAGCAATGGAAATCATGTTTTGTGAGGGAACTTGTAAAGTAAAAATCGACAGAACATTGATTGGGGAGATAAAAGGCCAATGTTACTTTTAAAAGCATATTTATTTACCTATTATTTGGCTTCGCCAGGTCTTAGTGGTGGAATGCAGGATCTTTCGGTTATGGCATGCGAATTCTTCGTTGTGGCATGTGGAATCTGGCTCCCCAGTCAGGGATTGAAGAGTTCTCATGTTGCAACTAAAAGGGAATGGGGAGTGTGGAGTCTTAGTCAGGGACCACCAGGGAAGTCCCCACTGTTACTCTGAGCTACAGCTATCCAGCTCTACTTCCTAGTTACATCACCTGAGATAATTAACTGTTCCATACTTTGGTCTCTAAATTTGTAAAATGTTAGGAAGATTTAAAAAATTAAAAAATTGTGTATGAAGAAAAAAGTCATGTAAGAATTGCACTTTTTCCTCATTTTCTTCTCATTCTCATTGCCTCTTTCTTATTCTATTTTTTAAAAAATCTCAGATACCTTCTGAGATGTGGAATCTAAAATATGACACAAATGAACTTATTTATGAAACAAAAAGACACTCACAGCCGTGGAGAACAAACTTGCCAAGGAGGGGTGAGAGTGGGAGAGGGATGGATTGGGAGTTTGGGATTAACAGATGCAAACTATTATACACAGGATGGATAAACAACAAGGTCCTACTGTATAGCAAAGGGAATTAAATTCAATATCCTGGGATAAACATTAACGGAAACAAATATAAAAAGGAATGAACACCTTTGAATTACTTTGCTATACAGTAGAAATTAACACATCATTGTAAATCAACTATAATAATTTTAAAATCTCAGATATCTCCTAAATTCTCTTGAAATTGACATAAGAAACCACAGAGAAAGTTCCAAGGTATACAAAGAAGTAAAGATATTCTAATAAACTTCTGACAGATAAATAGAGCATCATTCATCTGAATTGTGTTGTATTATTTCCACTGTCACTGTGACAGCCCCAATAAATATAAGCAGTTTACAAGAACAGATTAAGTACCTGTTTCTCAAGAAAAATTTGTCCTATGAAACTAATGAGAGAAGAAGGTAAAAGACAAAGGAAAAGGAGGAGGAGAAAGAAGATGGATGTACATAGACTGGGTGACTAAAACAACTTAACATTTATTTTCTTACAGCTCTGGAGGCTAGCCCAAGAGAGGTATTAGGAGGCTGGTTTCTTCTGAGGCTTCTTTCCTCGGCTTTAGATGGCCATCTTTCCCCTGTCTTCACATGATCATCCCTTTGTAAATATCTTTCTTCTAACCTCCTCCTAAAAGACCAGTCATATAGGATTAAGCAAAGCAAGCAAAAGCAAAGTCACTCAGTCGTGTCCGACTCTTTGTGACCCCATGGACTGCAGCCCACCAGGCTCCTCAGTCCATGGGATTCTCCAGGCAAGAATACTGGAGTGGGTTGCCATTTCCTTCTCCAGGGGATCTTCCCGACCCAGGGACTGAACCCAGGTCTCCCACATTGGAGGCAGACGCTTTAACCTCTGAGCCACCAGGGGATTAGGGCCCACCAAATGACTTCATTTTAACTTAATTTCTTTAAAGACCCTATTTCCAAATATAGTCATATTTTGAGAGGCTGGAAGTTAGGACTTCGGCATATGATTTTTTTTGTGGGGAGCACAATTCAACCCATTTGTATGTACATATATATACATATATAAACACACAAATATTTGAACCTAATTAGATGTAGGGCATGCTAAATAGCTTGAGTTGTGTCTGACTCTTTGCAACCCCATGGACTATAGCCCAACACACTCCTTGAATTAAATGTCACGATGAACACACCAAGGAAACCAGAATTGAAAGAGACACGTGTACCCCAATGTTCATCACAGCACTGTTTATAATAGCCAGGACATGGAAGCAACCTAGATGTCCATCAGCAGATGAATGATAAGAAAGCTGTGGTATATATCCACAATGTAATATTACTCAGCCATTAAAAATACATTTGAATCGGTTCTAATGAGGTGGGTGAAACTGCAGCCTATTATACAGAGTGAAGTCAGTCAGAAAGAAAAACATGAATACAGTATACTAACGCATATATATAGAATTTAGAAAGATGATGACTCTCTATGTGAGACAGCAAAAGAGACACAGATGTATAGAACAGTCTTTTGGACTCTGTGGGAGAAGGTGAGGGTGGGATGATCTGAGAGAATAGCATTGAAACATGTATATTATCACAGGTGAAACAGATCATCACTCCAGGTTCAATGCATGAGACAGAGTGCTCAGGGCTGGTGCACTGGGATGACCAAGGGATGGGACAGGCAGTGAGGTGGGAAGGGGCTTCAGGATGGGGAACATGTGTAAACCGATGGCTGATTCATGTCAATGTATGGCAAAAACCACTAAAATACTGTAAAGTAATTAGCCTCCAATTAAATAAATTAAATTAAAAAATAAAAATGTCATGATGAGTGATTTGAAAAATAAAAATGTGATTAATTATAATTGAAAATTAGCGGATAATTTCCAATGTCAATGGCACTCCCATCTTAACGCAATATACAAGAAATGTCCAAAATGTGGGCATGTACCTGGAGGATATATTAATAATTCATCCCACCATGACCAAATTATTGCCTTTTTAATTCTCCATTTGATTTTATAAAGCAAAGTTTCCACTTGGCACTAATATGTTTTTGACACCACTAACGTCCTTTTAAAATTGTCCCTCCTTCGTGGCTGATTCATGTCAACGTATAGCAAAATGAATCAGTTCAGTTCAGTTCAGTCGCGCAGTCGTGTCCGACTCTTTGCGACCCTATGAATCGCAGCACGCCAGGCCTCCCTGTCCATCACCAACTCCCGGAGTTCACTCAGACTCACGTCCATTGAGTCTGTGATGCCATCCAGCCATCTCATCCTCGGTCGTCCCTTTCTCCTCCTGCCCCCAATCCCTCCCGCATCAGGGTCTTTTCCAATGAGTCAACTCTTCGCATAAGGTGCCCAAAGTACTGGAGCTTCAGTTTTAGCATCATTCCTTCCAAAGAAATCCCAGGGTTGATCTCCTTCAGAATGGACTGGTTGGATCTCCTTGCAGTCCAAGGGACTCTCAAGAGTCTTCTCCAACACCACAGTTCAAAAGCATCAATTCTTCGGCGCTCAGCCTTCTTCACAGTCCAACTCTCACATCCATACATGACCACAGGAAAAACCATAGCCTTGACTAGACGGACCTTAGTCGGCAAAGTAATGTCTCTGCTTTTGAATATACTATCTAGGTTGGTCATAACTTTTCTTCCAAGGAGTAAGCGCCTTTTAATTTCATGGCTGCAGTCACCATCTGCAGTGATTTTGGAGCCCAAAAAAACAAAGTCTGACACTGTTTCTACTGTTTCCCCATCTATTTCCCATGAAGTGATGGGGCCAGATGCCATGATCTTCGTTTTCTGAATGTTGAGCTTCAAGCCAACTTTTCCACTCTCCTCTTTCACTTTCAACAAGAGGCTTTTTAGCTCCTCCTCACTTTCTGCCATAAGGGTGGTGTCATCTGCATATCTGAGATTATTGATATTTCTCCCAGCAATCTTGATTCCAGCTTGTGTTTCTTCCAGTCCAGCATTTCTCATGATGTACTCTGCAAAATGAATACAGTATTGTAAAGCAAAACAAACTAAAAAATAAAAATCAATTAAAAAAAAAATAAAATTGTCCCTCTTAACAGAGAGCCAGGCCTTAGGCAACAAAGTTTAGGTAAAATATAATCCATAGTTATACCTGTGATTGCCATTTAATTATGACAAAGGACTTATTTTCTATTCATAGTCATAACATTTTTTTAAATGTCAGTTTGAAAATGTCAAATTAAAGAAGATATTAAGTATACATTCTATGTGAAAGTAAAAACAGAGATAGATGAAAGTGAGAGTGCAATTTGGAAATAATTATGAAAGGAGAGATTGAGCCCAGGGAATTTATTGCTATCTGCTAACTCCTCGTGACCTCCAGCAGAGAGTATTTGTTTCTAATAAAAACAGTGGTGAATTTACATTGTAGAACTTTGTACATTTGACTTTTCCATAACCTGGAAATAATTTTAAAAACACTGCTCATTGGCTGTAGTCTAACTGTAATCCCATTACTCTTTAAAGTCAATAGGCCTAAAGCCAAGATAGTGTGTTATTCAGCAATTTCTTGAAAAAGGAATGCAGCATCTCAATCTTTAATTGACCAAGGTCTTTATCACCTATTACTTAAGTTTGAGAAGGTGTGTAGTAGGCTGTTGTCCCCTTCTTCTCCCACCTTCAATCTTTCCCAGCATCAGAGTCTTTTCAAATGAGTCAGTTCTTCGCATCAGGTGGCCAAAGTAGTGGAGTTTCAGCTTCAGCATCAGTCCTTCCATTGATTATTCAGGACTGATTTCCTTTAGGATAGACTGGTTGGATCTCCTTGCAGTCCAAGGGACTCTCAAGAGTCTTCTCCAACACCACAGTTCAAAAGCATAAATTCTTTGGCGCTCAGCTTTCTTTATGATCCAACTCTCACATCCATACATGACTACTGGAAAAACCATAGCTTTGACTAGACGGACCTTTGTTGACAAGGTAATGTCTCTGCTTTTTAATATGTTGCCTAGGTTGGTCATAACTTTCCTTCCAAGGAGCAAGCATCTTTTAATTTCATGGCTGCAGTCATCATCTGCAGTGATTTTGGAGCCAAAAAAAATTAAGTCTGTCACTGTTTCTATTTTTTCCCCATCTATTTGCCATGAAGTGATGGGACCAGATGCTGTGATCTTCGTTTTCTGAATGTTGAGTTTAAGTCAACTTTTTCACTCTCCTCTTTCACTTTTACCAAGAGGTTCTTTAGTTCTTCTTCACTTTCTGTCATAAGGGTGGTATCATCCACGTATCTGAGGTTATTGATAATTCTCCCGGCAATCTTGATTCCAGCTTGTGCTTTATCCAGTCTAGCATTTCTCATGAGGTACTCTGCACTTAAGTTAAAAGCAGGCTATGGCATCACCAACTCAATGGACATGAGTTTGAGTAAACTCCAGGAATTGGTGATGGACAGGGAGGCCTGGTGTGTTGCAGTCCATGGGGTTGTTGAGTCGGACACGACTGAGCGACTGAACTGTAACTGTAGGTGCTTTACAGGTGTCCTCCCAGTGATCCTTACAACAGTATTGTAGGATGAAGAATTCACATTTTAGAGATAGGGCTTAGAGCAGTGAAGGAATTTTTGCAGTATGAGATAGAGGTGAGGTGAGGTGAGGTGAAGTCGCTCAGTCGTGTCTGACTCTTTGCGACCCTGTGGACTGTAACCTACTAGGCTTCTCTGTCCATGGGATTCTCCAGGCAAGAATACTGGAGTGGATTGCCATTTCCTTCTCCAGGGGATCCCCTGGAGAAGGAATGAGATAGAGGGAAGATTAAATATAAAGCTTCTGGTGTCTGGCTGGTGCAGCAGATACCAAATAGATAAATAGTCATGATTATAGTCATGATTATTGTCACAGTGTTTGGCAAGCTCAGGATTTAGTCTTAAGTCTGTTTAGTTCAAGCCCATGTCTTTATACACCACCACACTGGGCCCTATAGAAACACAGGAAAAGAAAAAACATAATTTAAGATTCATGTTAAAGCTATGAATCATTCAATAAGTAGATCTTTGTCCCTGTCTACTATGTTCCAGATGCTATGGAAAGAGCTTGTCTCCATGGAATAGCTCAGGATGCCACAAGTTGCTACAGTGCCCTTTCTCCCCAAGGCATATAATTTCCTATTTAATGCCTATTGCCTGTGCTGAAGAGTAAACACTTTGGAGGAAAATGTCTACTGTGATGACCACTTTATCTCCAGTGGGTATCTTCGTGACCCACTAGAGATAATAAAAAACGTTTTATTAACGTTTTCCTCCATGAACACTTTCAAACTGTTTTTAAAAAATCTCTCCATTATATCTGTATATGACCCCAGCTATGCTAAAAAAAAAAAAAAAAATTCAAGAAAATTTCTCAGATTTCTTATGGATGGTGGGATTATCAGTATTTCTTGTAACACTTTCTATATCTTCTAGAAGTTTATATATATAATAATAGAAAGGAGAAAATAAAACTTATTAGTGTTGAAAAATAACATGTGAAGTCTAAAATTACTGAACATAAAGGTACGCAGGTGTAGCATCATTAACAATTTCCTCTGACAAGACTTATCTGCTTCCATGCTCCTTCCCCTTCTCCTATAAAACTGAATGGTTCATTCAAGCAGAGGCTCAGGGATAGGACATCCTTCTCTCAAATACTCTGGCAGAATTATGAGGTGGTAATTCGATTTCTCCAGGAATCCTCAGATCAAAATCTGCAAGTAAAAAAAGAATCTGCAAGTAGCTGGGTGAGGCAGCCCTCTTCTGGGGAAATAAGAAAATGCAACCACACCAAAGGATGATGGCCGGACTGTAAACAGCCCTTAGGGCACAAGGGTATTCAAAAGCTATTCACTGAAAATGAATTTTTGAAGCTAAAAGTTCATTTTGGAAGTTGAAGTATTAAGATTGTGTCTCAAGACTCTGAGCTTCAATTTCTCATCTGTAAAATGCAGAAAGGAATAGTACTTCCTAAGGTCATTTTGAAAACAATGTGAATAAATTCAGTTATTCAGCACAGTGCTCAGCAGACAGAAAATGCTTAATAAATGACAGTCATTATTTTAGCTTTTACTCATTTCACAATTTTTGCAGTGATAATTTTACCTTGTGGAACCTCTCCAGTGTTTACAAAAAAAGACTCTAAGGAATACTGCATATTGCATCTAAAAAAGAAATGAACACGTGCATACATTTAAAAAGAACAATTTATGGCTAAAAACCATGAAAACATTAAACTTTGAGATGTGTTCACTGAAAAATTTTTTATTAAGGTGTTAATGTTTTATATAGTTGATTCAACATTTGTATAACTTAAAATTCTGAGTTGCCCTTGAGTAATCTAGGTGTCTATAACACTCACATGTATGAAATTGCATATTTCCTGATATTCAACATAGATTTTCTAACTTCCATTTATCAGACAAGTAAAACACTAATCTTTCAAAGCTACACCTTTATGAGTTCACAAATTCCAATTTCTCTGATTTTTTTTTTATCATATTTAAACCTTCTTAAAAGAGGAAACTGAAAGCCCTAAACCGGAAACCTGAATCTGCCTTTCACAATATATAGCAAATCATCATGATGTACACTTTAAACATCTTACAACTTCATCAGTTACACCTCAGTAAAGCTGAGGGAAAAAATGAAACCGCACACACAACAGCCTTAATCTGAACCAATACTGAGAAATAGAGCAATGAAAACGATCTTTCATTTATCACACACAAAAAATACAGAATATATTTATTAATTTATTTTCACCTAAAGACAATATACTTTGTACTTAGAGAAATGAAAGATTAGTTGTCAGGGGTTGCTTTTGGAGAATGATCAATAAGTGCCTTATCGATGGTTGGATACTGAAACCAGGGGCCATCACCTCTTGCTCGCATTAATCTTCGTACTTCCAGCTCCTTTAATCTGTAAGAAATAGAATAGTGATGTTGTGATTACAGCATTTCCAATTATAAATTTAATGAATTATCTCTGTAAGGAACAACCACTTGAGAGTCTTGCTTTTGTGTAAAATATAATGTCCCTCCACAGATCCATATGTATGCATATATCTGATACACACCTATAAGCAAAATTTGGGACTTATTTTGGCTTTTATTATCTTGCTTATGTAGTTAGCCAATGAATATTATTTTTAATCCCTCAAGCATCACTTGAATTGATAATGAATTCTCTCCTCTTGTCCCTGATGTCTGGGCAAATCACTTTCACTTGAACAATGGTAATGTATTTCCTCTCTTCTTGCCTTTTAAATGTTAAGAGAGTCATTTACAGAGTCTACTATTATGACTATCTGTTGTGCCAAATGCTAGGAATTAAAAGAGGAACAGGCCTTCCTGAGGCGCGCACATGCCGTCTACACTGGCTACCCACCACTATTAGGACAGAAAACCTTTTGAGAGCAGGACAGTATGTCATTCACCAGCCACCAACATCACACTGAGCCTGGTCAACACTGGACAGACCATCAATATTGGTAAAGAAAAGGAAAACCAGGATAAAGAAAAATGTTCTCCAACTCTAAGATCTACTTATCCGTCCTCAGCCTTCTTTACAAACTGAATAATCTCTGCTCTAGAAAGATAGGTTCATTCTTTTACAGACAACCCTTTGTATGAATTACCACACATTCCTGGAATAATCCCTTTTCCATCAGGCCTTTTAGTTTCCATTTTTATAGACTACATAGATACTTTCTATAGCACTGGAAATTTATCATAGTTATTTATTCACTTTATTAATCTTAACCAGCTTACCAACCCAATCTATGACAGATAATATATCTTTGTATAATATATTTATATTTATTAAGAAAATATATTTCTCTTTTGGGGGGATTAAATATAATCTTTTTTCTTTTTTACTCTTTAGAGTGTAATTATTCAAAATGAAAGTAAGTAAAATATTCATCACAGAGACTGGTTAAACAAAGTATGGTTCACCCATATAATGGATAGCCTATGCACCTGTTAAAAAGAATGAGGGGAATCTACATAAATAGTAACATGGAAAGGAGGGAGCAGATATACTGTTAGGTTAAAAAAGCAAGGTATAAAATGAGTATGTGTAGCATCTTCCCATTTCATTAAAAAACAGAAAAAAGCATTTGTGACTGTGTATATATACACATGAATAGAGCATTAAAAATTGTGGAGGATTGAAACTAATAGTTATCTCCCTATGGAAGACAGTCCCTTCCTATTTTATGCCTTTCATTTACACTTCAGTTTGCTATACACCTAAACATGTATTTTTTAAAAAACCGTAGATACTCCCCATTCCATGCTCACACTGGCATTTTTCTTTTAGGGGTAAAAGTCAGGGTCCTGCTTTTATTTTTACTTTGTTTTGAAATTATTCTGGATCTCCATTAGAATCTTGTTTTACCAAAGGTATATGTCTGAAGTTCAAAAATGTCCAAAGTTAACAAATATGAGGCATAATGCTGTTCCACACTCTTAAATACTTAATGACAGTTCTATATGGTAACTACATATACATGTAATTTTACATCCAGAAAACAAGCTAATCATATGTTCATTTAATCATTTAAATATTCTTCAATATCACAGCAATTTTTATAAACTACAGAGTTAAAACAGAACGAATGGGAAGTAGATCAGTGTAGCCTGGGGTCAAGAGTTGAGGAAGGGGGGCTGACTAAAGGGACAGGAAAGAGACTCACTAGGTGATCAAAATGACCTGATTGTGGTGATTTCAGTTTATTTTTGTCAAAACTCACTGAACTTAATGGGTACATTTGATCGTATGTAAACCTCACTCCAAATAGCAAAATAAATCTCAAATAAGATCATATTTAAAAGTAGCAAAAGGAAATGTGAACAAACATTAAAAAAATAATTTGGCACCTATACATTTACTTATTTTATTACTCACAGAGACGTATACATGACATAAAATTCTGGAAGCTAAAGGAAACAACTGACAAACCTAATGATAATTAAGCAAGTAATATATATAAAGCAATTAAAGTATCAGTGTCTAGTAAGTGTTCAAAATATATTAGGTATTACTGCACTTTTGTTATCTGAAACATAAAAACACTATGTTGCAAAAAAATTCTATACTGTCAGAAGACAAATGACAAGCCAGAGAAAACAAATCTGCAACAAAAACAAAAGGTTATTTTAATCAATGCATAAGTTAGTAGAAAAATGGGTAATTTATAAAAAAGGAAATACAAATAACCAATAGATAATGAAAAAATGGTCAACTTCGCCAAAAAATACAGAATTCAAATGATGAGATAACATTTTCAACTATCTTATGAGTAAAAATATTTAGGTTTGATAAATTCCTTTACTGGGAAAGGTATGGAGAAACAGGATTAATTACTATGTATTGATGACAGAAAAGACAACTGGTACAACTTTTTAAAGAGGACTCTGACAAGAGCTATCTAAAATGTAAAGCATGGGCTTCCCTGGTGCTCAGCAGTAGAGAATCTGCCTGCCAGTGCAGGAGATACAGGTCTGATCCCTGGTCTGGGAAGATGCCATACGCCTTGGAGCAACTAAGCCTCTGTGCCACAACTATTGGGCCGGTGCTCTGGAGCCCGCACGCCCCAACTACTGAAGCCCGCGCACCCTAGAGCCCAGGCTCCACAACAAGAGAGGCTACCACAGTGAGAAGCCCATGCACCACAACCGGGGAGTGGCCCTGCTTGTCACCAACCAGAGAAAAGCCAGCACAGCCAAAAATAAACAAATACATTTTTAAAAATGTAAAGCATAACAAGTGGTTAACAGAGTCACTGCTAGGAATTTATATTCCAGAAATACTGAATAAATATACAAAATACATGCGTAAGGATATTCAGCACAGCACAATGTACAATATCAGAAAACTTGAAGAGAGCCCAAAAACCAACAAGAGGTCCCCTATTGGTTAAAAAAATTAAGGCACATCCATGCAGTGCATCCCTGGTCTGGGAAGATGCCATACGCCTTGGAGCAACTAAGCCTCTGTGCCACAACTATTGGGCCGGTGCTCTGGAGCCCGCACGCCCCAACTACTGAAGCCCGCGCACCCTAGAGCCCAGGCTCCACAACAAGAGAGGCTACCACAGTGAGAAGCCCATGCACCACAACCGGGGAGTGGCCCTGCTTGTCACCAACCAGAGAAAAGCCAGCACAGCCAAAAATAAACAAATACATTTTTAAAAATGTAAAGCATAACAAGTGGTTAACAGAGTCACTGCTAGGAATTTATATTCCAGAAATACTGAATAAATATACAAAATACATGCGTAAGGATATTCAGCACAGCACAATGTACAATATCAGAAAACTTGAAGAGAGCCTAAAAACCAACAAGAGGTCCCCTATTGGTTAAAAAAATTAAGGCACATCCATGCAGTGCAACTATGAGAACAAATGGAGCAGATGCTATTACAGGAAGATCATAAAGATACAGTAGGCCCTCCCTATCCTTGGAGGGCTGACTGTTCTACACCATTTTATACAGAGACTGGAGCATCCTCAGATTTTTGATATCTGCTGGAAGTCCTGGAACCAAACTCTCACAGATACCAAGGGATGACTATGTAGTTACATGAAATGAAGAAAACGCACAGAACAATGTTGGTAACAGGATTCCATTTGTGTTAATACATTTTGTAAATGATAAATACAATATATATATTTAATGTATAACATTTTTTTGAGGAATGTATACAAGAAATCATTATTAAATAGTGGTCACCTTGAAGGATCAGATTGGGTGCAGAAGAAAAGGGAATCGCAGGGAGAAGGGGAAGGAGAGGGCTGCTTAGCACTTAAGAGAGTCAGGAAAAAAAGAATTCCTTGTAATCTGACAGATATTATCCCAAATAGTCTCCTAGTCTCCAATGCATCATCTCCATTCTAAAGATGGCGAAGATTCTCTCACCATCATCACCCTTTTATACAGAGCATCTTACAGTGTTGAAAAAATAGTTTTTATTAAATTTCTTCCTGTGGTTTGCAACTACAGGAAAGGATTTTCTTCCCTGCACTCCACCCCCACCCTTCTTTTACCGTAATTCAGCCTTTTCAGCTTCAATTTGAAGGATAGCCATTGTTCTTTCATAATTCTTTTCAGGACCATCAAAGAAAGTTCGGGCAATCCATCTTGATATAGGATGCTACAAGAGAAAATTTGTTTTAAGATTAGTGCCTAAAAAGTACATCACTTTTCCGGTGTACTGTTTTCCTAAAAGGACCATCTCAGGTTAATCAGTAACACTTTTATGTAATCCATTCTGTAGACACTATATTTGTCTTCATTTACAGGTGAGCAAATTCTACAAGACTGTACAGTTACTAGGTTGCAGTGTCTGGACTCAGGCCAGTCTGACTCCAAAATTGTGCTCGTTCTTATTACACTATGCTCTGAGTATCGTAAGTGGCAGATTTCAGCGCAAAAGCTGGGGTTTGGTGATCCCAAAATGGAGCTGTTTTTACCAGTGAGCAAAGATAAGCTAATTGTATGGCTTTACCTTAAGATTTAACAATGAAATATTTCTTTTCTAAAATATAATTCATTCAGATAATAAAACATGGAAACATACACTGTAATCAAGGCCATCTTACTACAACACTTATAAAGACAAGTTACAGAATTAATCTGGGACTTTAGTAGCAATGACAGTATGGTAAAATGATTAATTCATAGTGCAGGTGCTGGAGTCAAGACCCTCTAGGTTCCAATACTGACCCTATCCCTGAAACAGGTCACCTACCTCCTTTTAAGATTCAGCTTCCTCAGCTTTAAAGTGGAAAAAATAATAGTACTATTTACATGGAATGAGATAATATTTGCAAAACACTATCAAAATGCCTGCTACACAGTGAGTATTCAACAAATGATAGCCAGCATTAGTATCAGGACAATTTTTCCTATGGTGTAGAACACAGGATAAATTTTGTTACTATGCTAGGTTAATAACAGTAGAGAGTCGGTCTTTGAAAACATCATGAAGCTTACAATGCAGATAATTACCCAAAGAAGTTGCTTATAAAAAGTCAACACAAAATGCATTATTTACTTGATATAAAAAACTGAATTTAAAACTATATCACAATTGCTAAATTAAGCTATTAACCAGTACATTGACAAGGCACCTAACCCTGCAAATAACTTTTAGTGACCTATACCAACCTTGAAATATTCCCAGTGTTCTGGGACATAGCCTTCTGGAATTTCTGCTAATTCAGCTTCACCTAGTAAGAAAAAACACTGATGTTCAACTTTAGTAACAGGAGTTTATGTTAATTTTTCACCATTTAAATAAGAAACTTATCTCTTGTGGTTTTAAAGAATCTTTTGTTTTGTAGCAATGAAGATGTCTAATATTTTAAATTCACTTCAGTCTGGTGGAAAATCATCACTATATATCTTTTTAGATGTCTTCTATGTGTAAGGCTTTGCATACAGGCATTATACAAGAGTTCTTATTTTGTTTTTATTTAGTATAACAAGATATAATGAAAACCAAATTATTCTTCTGAGTTTCCCTAAACCTCCTAGGCAAAATATTCAAGGATTCAAGTTTTAAAAGTACTTCAAGCAGAATTTCCCAGGAAAACCTAGTATTTACTGTCATTCACAAATCCATTCTTTTAAGAAGATTATAACTTTCTATATTCCAGGATGGATAAAAAAAATTTGTTCTATCCCTTAGTTTGTTTTCCACCTGTATTTCTGTTTTCCTCATTCAGACTTATCAAAGCTGATTTGAGAAGGAGGAAGAAGTCAGGTCTTTAATGTGGTCTATACAGTCAGTGACCTTAAAGGTTTTTTGGGGAAAAAAGTTAGAAAAAGAACCACCGTACATTACTGCAGATTAAGATTTGGTTGAAATGAATAATCATGCTTAAGTTTTTTATTTAAAGAACTTTCCCTTCTAATATCCATAATTTCTTTTTTATATTAATGTACACAGGTCTTAAAAACTTACTAGTCTAGTCGGTGGGGAAGATACTCACCAATGAATACATTTATCAAAGTTATGCCAATTGCTACTGGAATCCCAGTCAACAAAATGTAGAATCTCTGTTAAGATTAAAAAAGAAAAAAAGAGTTTTCACATAACCGTTTCCTATTTTTCCTCACACTCAAACTACCCTCATTACATGATTTCCTTATATTTCTTATAAAATAAACTTGCCAAATTGGAGATGTGATATAAAGCAATATGTTTCTATAAGTTCCTTTTGCTCTAGTTTTTAGATGCCTACATTTAGCATCAAAAATGAAGAAAAAAGTCAGATTTCACAAGTATAATGCTCTATTTAAGTGATTTTTCAATTTCTGGTTAAAGCAATGTATTAAGGGATATATATTTATTTAACTGTGTCTGTCGAGTCTTAGCAGTGGCACACTGGATCTTCCTTGAGTCATGCAGGACTTGTTGCAGCACATGGACTCTCTAGTTGCAGCTTGCAGGCTTAGCTGCTCTGCTGCACATGAGACCTTAGTTCCCTGACTAGGGATGGAATGCTCATTCCCTGCACTGCAAGGTGGAATCTTAACCACTGGACCACCAGGGAAGTCCCAGAAATTTTTACATTAAGAATAAAAATATAAGAAGATGAAGATGATTTCTAGAGTTTGAGTTGGTCATCACAAAAAAAGGGGGAGGTCAACTACCAGCAAGAAGAAGGGCTTTAAGTACAATAGGAGGCAGGGGAAGGTCTAAGGGGTAGCCAGTGGGTCACAGCTTTAGGAATAGTGGCAGAGTCCGGACAATCTTCCACCTTCTAAGTCTCTACTTTTCCTTATAGAGTCTTGAGATACAAATATATGGTTAATACCCTGCTTCACTCTCTGAGATCAATGTTCCTAAACAATGAAGAATTAAAAAAATCATCTCAAAATAATGGAGTTACATATTTAAAGAAGTCCTTCAATGAGTTCTTTGCTAATTTAAGGAATATTTTAGTAATACAAATAATTATTACCAAATGAATCCATTTTCAGTTTTAAAATTTATAGACTGGGAGGGGGGCAGAGAACACAGCTGATTATTTCAAAACCCCATAATCTTCAGAAGAAAGAAATAGTTCAATTTATACCTCCAATATGTCTGAATTTTTCTTGAAAAAAAGGAAAGTCTCACTAATTTAAAAATAAATTCAGTAACAAACCAGACCTTACTACAAAACCTCAATATTTTTTGAGAAAAGGAATATGCATTTACAAAACATAATCTTTTATAAAATGAAAGATGTTTTCTAAGTAGGAAAAAAAATTCCTATTTATACATAGAGTTTACTTCAACAAAAGTTTTAACTCACCAGTAATTTCAAAAAACGTTTGTCATAGAATTCGGAAGGCTTGATGATAAACAGTCTTTTCCCGTGGTCTCCACTGTGTCGCACAGGAGCTAAAAATATTAAGTTACCCTGTTATATACAAGGCTTATATGGTATATTGTTATATTTGGAGATAAAAATCAGATTATAAGAAAATGTACATGCATAAATGTTTAATATGAATCATGATAAAGCATCCCTTCTCTGCCAAAATATATATGTGTATGTTTAAGATGTACTGTTCTAAACTTTAACTCTCCTCATTTTTATTCAACATTTTCATTTTTATTCATAAATATTCAAGATATTCAAAAACATCTAAATGATTATTTGAATTTGTTCCAGGTAGGTAGCAGGTAGGAAGATCAGATACTCTTGGTGGATCACAGAGCTCTTTATTTATCTCTGCAATAAATATTTGCAGCAATAAATGCTGCAAAAGAATTTAAACTGTCTGATATGAGGAGGCAATATACATTAGGGACTTGATGCAAAATAAATGGAAAGATAATTATTCAATCCAGCAGGAATTTGAACTATTAAACTATTAAACTATTTCAGTCATAATAGATGTCAGAAAGATTGTACCCACTGCTCAAACTTAAATGTCAGAAATAACCTCTCCCCTCCTGAAATCTACTGTTTAGACCCAGATGACATCTTATCCTCCAAGAAACCAAACGCTTCCCAACTAAGATGAGAGCTCTCCTACCTTTGAACTGCTATATACTCTACTGGTGTGCAAACCTGCTTTAACTGCCCCCACTGAAATATAAGTACCTTGAAAACAAGAACTGTCTTTTCGAATTTGCTATTACCTGCAGCAGCTTGCAATGAACTTAGAAGGTTAATTCACAAGAGAATTAGAAGCTAGCATGAATTTACTAAGTATAAATCATACTACTAAGGCCTCTAAAATAACAAGAGAATTTGACAAGGTAAGTATGTAGTTCGATAAATCATTTAAAAGATGCAATAGACATTTCTGTGGAGGAGACTTAAAAAATGGGCTGAATAGTACAAACTACTCACTAATTCAATAAATATTTAAGTGCCCACTATGTACAGGTCTTTGCTAGGTATATAGCATAAAAGGTATATAGATTCTGCTGGGAGAGAAAAAGTAGATAACAAAATACAAATCTATAAGGACAACAAAGGAAAGAAAGGAATACAGTGTCAGAAAAGAACAGGCCTCAATTAAAGTTCCTCTTTAGACAGGTTGGTGGAGTCTAGGGCAGTACAGGAAGGTACATTATAAACCAAGAGAAGAGGCAAGTTAGGTAAAATTGGTAATGGGCAACTGGCTGATCATACCCATAAGGTACAGATTACTTATGCAGAAACCTGCCAAAGGGTTCTCTCACGATTTCTATGAATGGCCTAGATGAGGTGGAGATGGTATTCCTGACATTAATAGAGCTACTGCTATAAGAGTGGCTACCACACCATTGATGAAATAGGATCCTCCCCAAATCCCTCCTACCGCATTTACAAAAGGCTCAATCTAAAAGAGTAAGTAGAGTAAGTGGGAAGTCCTGCCTGAACCATCCAGAAACTTAGTTGCTCACAAACTTAAAAAAAGTCATTGGTGGAAGCTCTCTGGTGGCCAGTGGTGAGGATTCTGGGCTTTCACTGCTGCAGCCCAGGTTCAGTCCCTGGCCCGGGAACTGAGATCTGGCAAGCCCTGTGGTGAGAGCAAAAAGAAATGAAGGAAAAGAAAAGTCACTGTTGTCATGTGGTTACCAAAAAAACTCAAAGGTCATCCAATCTTAATCTGATGTACCAGAAATACAGGGTAAGACAGAAGGAGCCCTCAACCCACCTCTTAACTAGACCTGCTGAAGCGTGTCTATCCTCGAGTACACTGTTATAGAGGGACAATCTGGAGCATGCCCCAAGTTAGGCAACCAGGATGGCAAACACGCTGGAAACTGACCTGCTGAGAAAATGGAGGCTTACTGGTCTACAAAAAAGAAGTCAGGATGGAGACCAGACAAGTGTCTTTAAATAGCTGAGGGCTGTCAACTGACAAGGGCTGTGCTGGACTGAAAGGAAGACCTAGGATCAATGTGTGAAAGAGTATTTTTAGCTTAATACAAGAAAGAAGTTTCTGACAATTTTAGCAGTTGAAAATAAAACTGAACTGCCTCTCCAGCCCCACTCTGAAGTTATTTGAGTGTCAACAATGGAACATAACAATGCATACTACAGGGGGTTGGCCTAGAAGATTTCTAAGATCTTTTCTCTCAAAGAATCAGACAGATGGCTCCTCTTAGAATAAAAAGACATATCTTTCCTACCGATCAATCTGAATGATTTCCTTCCATCATTAAGAACTCCTTCCTGCTTTCACGTTTTTTGCCCTTACTTTCCCCTTTGCCTGAAAGCCTTTCCTTAGGCTCTTTGAATGGCCATCTCCTCATCCCAGCCTTCAGAGATAAGACCAAATGTCACCTCTTCAAAGAAGTCTTCTCTGACTACCCTATCCAAAGCTGGTCACCTACTTATTCTCCTTAATGTCATGTGGTTATTTCCTTTAGAACAATAAGCACTAAGCTGAATTATTCAGTACTGTATCTCCAGTGCTCTTTAGTGTCTGCAAGTGGCAGGAGCTCCCTATCGCTGAATTTACATTTCTTAGGTAAATAAAAAGTTGGGAGGGAATCCTTCTTCAGGCCCTGAAAGTAAATTCAGACGAGACGGTATAGTCTCAACTTTCCCTTTCAGACAGAAACATACACACACACAAACATACATACAAGGATTAAACTCTATGTGGGATTTTAGGGACAACTGTTTATGAATGCAAATATTAACAAATACAGAAACTGTAACAGAAAAAAAATTATGGAAGAAAGCTTGGACTGGCTGCAGTCTAGCAATATTAAATAGTAATGTAAACTTCTTGCTTTCATCACATATAATTACTCTACTGTTGAACAACAAATATTCATGTCATTAAATGTACCAGATAACTGTTATACTATTAACTGTTCTAAAGATACCTCATAGCTCATGATTTGTTGTTGTATTAACATCAGGACCATCTGCTTACAGTCTAAAATCATTAGCGTGAACACTGCTTACAACCAACTGGCTGGCAGGATTTCTGGAACTCAGATCCTTCTGCCACAAAAACAGGCATTTCCTACCACTCTCTAAAGCCTGGAATTTCTCATTAGGTATTCATTAATTACGTGGAAATAAGGTTTCAATAACCATTTATTTTAATGTAAATAACTTCAGGAAAGTTATGTTGTGGACAAGTGTGATACTTGTGAGGATCAAATAGTTCAGTGTTAGATTTTTGTGTGTGTCTCTAAGACAACCCCCAAAACTAATTTTCTTTTCCTCATTCTCTGACTATTCCCAGTTAACTGTACCACCAACTCAATTAGCCAGGCTAAAAATCTCATTTGTCTTCCTACACCTCATCTATCAGTTGTCAAGGCCTCTTGACTCTAAAATTCAAACCTTCCATTTCTCTTCATGCTCACTTCACCTCACTGGCTTAAGTAATCAACACGCTTGATAAGTCAACCAAATATTCAGATGCATCTTCCTAAAACATACTACTGATGCTGCTCTTCTGCTAAATACTCTTGGCTGCCTACCAAACTGTTAAGATACTTTGGCTTTGTCTTCAGTGTGTATGTGCTAAGTCACTTCAGTCGTTCATATCTGAATCTTTGCAACCCCATGGACTGTAGCCTGCCAGGCTCCTCTGTCCATGGGATTCTCCAGGCAAAAATACTGGAGTGGGTTGCTATGCTCTCCTTCGGGGATCTTCCCAACCAGTGACTGAACCAGCGTCTCTTACATCTCCTGTATCAGCAAGCGAGTTCTTTATTTTTACCACTAGCTCCATCTGGGAAGCCCTTTTGTATTCACCCTCTCCCCTAATGTGGTCCCGACTTCCCTTTTTGCAGCCTTATCTCTCAACATCTACCTATTCCAAGAGCCCCATTTTCAGATGTATCAGAAAACACACCCTTTACCTTTCTGACAATTACACCTCTTAAAACTGTCCCTAGAACCTATTAACATGCCCCATCATCCATGTCTGAACTAAGTCCACACTGCTTTGTTTATAAAATCATTTTAATACTCTTCTCAGGTTTTCAAGTCATAATATATTGACATCAGCCTTCAACACAGAAGTTCTCTGCAGCTGAGGAGAACTTAAGCTCATTTCTAGATCCACTGATGTTTGACATTTAATAATTTAATTAAATAGAATACTTTAATCTGTGCTGAAGGTGATGATAACGTGGCAGCACTAAATGTTTAAGAAAGTTGCGGCCATGGGGCCTTGAAGAAGGTAATGCTCGGTACTGCAGATCCTCCCCGCTCACTCTTTACCACTACCTTTGAGGTAAGTTAAAATTATCACTCTTTTTTTTAAAACAGTTCTTATGGTAAGAGCTGTTTACTTCAAAATAACATTTCTAGAAAGATGCAAAATTATGCGGAAACACATCTCGGTTATAAATACTTGTCAGTGAGAATGAGACTGGTTTTATTTCCGTGTCAAGTCAACAGAATATAAGCACATTTGTAGTAAAAATTCTCTTAAAAAAAAAATCCTCTATTTTTAAAGATGAAAAACTGTAGGTTCAGAGTAATTAAGTGCCTTTTACTTAACTTCCCAGATGTGATGACCCAGATTCACAGAATTACTGAATTCTGGAGCCAGGGTCGAAACCTAGGCCGTCCAGCTCCAGAGGAAACAAGAGCAGACAAGGCTGTCTACTCTGCTGGATCTTACATTCTCAGAGAGGCAGACAGTGTGTGCCGGTGTGCCTGCAGGCACTCAGCTGCTTAGTTGTATCCAACTCTTTGTGACCCCAGGGACTGTAGCCGGCCAGGCTTCTCTGTTCCCGGGATTTCCCAGGTAGGAACACTGAAGTGGGTTGCTATTTCCTTCTCCAGGGGATCTTCCTGACCCAGGGATCAGACCTACATCTCTTGCATCTCCTGTACTGGCAGGCAGATTATTTACTACTGTGCCACCTTGGAGGCCCAGAGGCAGGCATAAACAAATAAAGCAGATAATGAACTTTTATTCCACAGTGACAGATTAGGCTTCACATGCAAAATACCACTGAAAGCAGGTACACAGCTAAAACACAGTAACACTCACTACAGCTATTATATCCCTTTCTGCTCTCAGTGGAAAGGGTATAGATTACCTGCAAGGATCCTTCCAGAACTTCAAGAAGGGGAGTAGTGTATAAACAGAATCTAGGAGTGAAATTTTACCTCTGTTTAGGGATAGATGGGGAAACAGTGGAAACAGTGTCAGACTTTATCTTTTGGGGGCTCCAAAATCACTGCAGATGGTGATTGCAGCCATGAAATTAAAAGATGCTTACTCCTTGGAAGGAAAGTTATGACCAACCTAGATAGCATATTCAAAAGCAGAGACATTACTTTGCCAACAAAGGTCTGTCTAGTCAAGGCTATGGTTTTACCAGTGGTCATGTATGGATGTGAAAGTTGAACTGTGAAGAAAGCTGAGTGCCGAAGAATTGAGGCTTTTGAACCGTGGTGTTGGAGAAGACTCCGGAGAGTCCCTTGGACTGCAAGGAGATCCAACCAGTCCATCCTAAAGGAGATCAGTCCTGAGTGTTCATTGGAAGGACTGATGCTAAAGCTGAAACTCCAATACTTTGGCCACCTCATGCGAAGAGTTGACTCATTGGAAAAGACCCTAATGCTGGGAGGGATTGGGGGCAGGAGAAAAAGGGGATGACAGAGGATGAGATGGTTGGATGGCATCACCGACTCGATGGACAAGAGTTTGGGTGAACTCCGGGAGTTGGTGATGGACAGGGAGGCCTGGTGTGCTGCAATTCATGGAGTCGCAAAGAGTCGGACACGACTGAGCGACTGAACTGAACTGAATCTCCAGATAGGCATGATCAAACACTATGGGGCAGCAGTGGGTGTGTGAAGACGATATGTGTAATTAGAAAAGATTTACAAAGGACTTTTATCAAGGAATGTGAGCACATGTGGCTTTGTAGCAGGTTCAAATTCCTGCTGGAAATTCGTTGAATACCATTGGTCCTTTCCATCATTTTTTCATTAAGTCCCTATGTATAATGCCTCTTCATGTGAAATGACATAACTCAAATTAAATTGAGAGAAGACCAGTAAACAGAAAAAGATATTTTTAAGTTGGAGAAGAACCTTTCTGCCTTTAAATTTCACTTCTTCTGTATCTACATCTATTGTATAGACAAATAGCTCACAGCACGTTTTCGATCAAGAGGATTAAATGAATATCATTAATATCTATATGGTGTCCAGCACATAATATATGCTAAGTGTTGGCTGTTATTATTATTATTCAGTTTAATACAGTAGTGAATTATTTTTGTAATAACTGAGTCACAGTTTCCTCGTCTGTAAAATGGGGATAATAACATTGTATTCACTTTGCAGAAACCAAGAGGGACTCAAACAGACTGAATGCAAAGCATTTGATGCTTTGCTATTAATATTATGATTATTCATTCCCCTTGAGTTCAATCCACAGTCTCCGAGACGCTCCAAATAACCCTTCCACGACTGCCCTGACTTTCCTAGGACCTAGGAAAACACCTGCTGCTGCTGCTAAGTCGCTTCAGGCATGTCTGACTCTGTGCGACCCCACAGACGACAGCCCACCAGGCTCCCCCATCCCTGGGATTCTCCAGGCAAGAATACTGGAGTGGATTGCCATTTCCTTCTCCAATGCATGAAAGTGAAAAGTCAAAGCAAAGTCTCTCAGTTGTGTCCGACTCTTAGGGACCTCATGGACTGCAGCCTACCAGGCTTCTCCATCCATGGGCTTTTCTAGGCAAGAGTACTGGAGTGGGGTGCCACTGCCTTCTCAGAGGAAAACACCTACGATCTTCATATAGGTCCTTTGCTGTCTAACCAAACATTAAAAATAATTATTTTGTGACTGCATCGATATAAAACGAATACAATTCAGGCTAGATTTACCATCACATACGCATTAACATTACAGTCCTTTATCTTCTGATTTTAAAAGAAATGTAAATGAAAACATTATCGTGGACACCTGAAAGTATCACGAAGACGGATCACTGTGCCTAGAGAATGAGTTAGCCCCGAGTTCTCCACCTGACCATATATTAGAATTAGCATCTGCAGGATCCTCAGCAACATGACTTTCCACCTTGTGAGAGTAAAATCTAGCGCAGGTGCAAAATACAAGGAATCGTGTGCCTGAGAAACAGAGGTCTTAGTTCTTGCTTTCTGCTGCTGCTGCTGCTGCTGCTAAGTCGCTTCAGTCGTGTCCGACTCCGTGCGACCCCATAGACGGCAGCCCACCAGGCTCCCCCGTCCCTGGGATTCTCCAGGCAAGAACACTGGAGTGGGTTGCCATTTCCACCTCTTTCTAACCTCAGCTTCATCCATAAATTAGCAACAGGATAGGTGAATGACAAAGTGTCTCAAAAATTCTAATTACTTAAATACGATCGACCTGATTACTTTAGGAAAGCCCTCAGGTTCCTCACATAGCCCGTGCTCCTCACAAACCCCAAGTCCTCAACTTATTCCCGGCTCCCTCCGGACTCCACCAAGGTCACCGGGGAAGAGCCCTCCATCTCTCCTCCCGCGTTCCTTAATCTCGCTTTCTCCCAGAGCTAGTACCCACCGACAGTCTTTGGAAAGTCACGGGTGAGGAAGCCTCCGAATCCAAGTCGAGTGCCAAGACGGCGGCCAGACAGAGCGGCCACTGCAGAAACCGAAGCCCGACGCAGAAGACTCATGGCCGCCATGGCTACTATGGGCAAGAGAACAACGGGGGAGAGTAACGGAGGCCGAGAGAGCCAATCTTCCAAAGAGGGCGAAGATGGAAAGGGGCCATGTTGACTGAGGGCAAAGTCAATTCCCGTTCTCGCCTCCGGTCGGCGTGAGACTCCGGAAGTGACACGGTTTTGGCGGAAATGCAGTTTGCTTGCTGATGCGAAAAGATGGCTGCTGCTAGTTTGGCTGTTTTCTGCAGAAGAGTCTCAGCCGCTCTGAAGGCTTCTGCGTCGTTAATAAGTTCTCAGGCCCTTGCCAGCACAGGGTAAGTTATTTGAGGAGTAGGTCTGTCCACCTCCTCAACTTTGGATCTTGTTTGGTTGTTGACATGCTGAAAACGCTTTGGGCTGGCTGGGAAGGCCGCTTTGATGGCTGGACGAGAGCCCACCTTCGTGAGGAGTCAGTGACCTTGGAGAAGTCTCTCACCTGCGACATGTTCGTGTCTTCCGCAAACATTTTGTGCCACCTACTGTGGACCAGGCAGTTCTCAGGGTCTGTAGAAACCCAGTATTTGTTTAATTAAATGTGGAGGTACAGAAGCATCCTGCTTGACTTTTTAAAAAAATTGAAGAGCTTTTGGTTGTGGAACTGAGCGCTCTGTCAGGTTTCGATAGATTAAAAAGGGAGGAAGGGGATGTGTACTCCCAGAGCCTGTCAAAAAGAGGTGTTCAGTAAATTTTGAGTGAATAAATGAAAGCCGAGTGAACTGAAAGCCGCCTTGCAGGTGTGAGAACAGAAGATACTACACACGGTGGCTATCTAGAAAGACCGCTTGCTTGTCTTCTAGACAGATCATGTTTGACATTAAGCTGTTCAATTATTCTGTTCGTTAAGCTGTTATTAGCTTTTGTTTTTAATGAGTTGAATTTTACAAAATATTGTGTTGTTTTTTTTTTCTTCCGAAAGGAAATAATGTGTGTGCTCTTGAATCCAGGTAAAGTGTTTTGAAGAAGAAAGTAAATATCAACTCTGATTTTGCCATTCAGAGATAAACAGGTTCTCTTCTTTTTCACTTTCAGAATATACACATTGGGCATCTCTCAGCAATAATGTAATTCCTTACATTAACGTCAGAGATGATCAGTGGTTTGGGTTTGTTTTTTTTTATTTGCAGAGATTCAGGGGCTGTAACTTGAAAAGTGGCAGACTTGAGTCAATTGTCTCTTCCATCTCATCATCCTTTTTCCTTAAAAAATAAGTTTAGATTTTTATCATTACTATTAAATTATCTGTTCATTTACAGACACTTTGGAAAATAGGTAAAGTGTTTTGAAGAAGAAAGTAAATATCAACTATGATTTTACCATTCAGAGATAAACAGGTTCTCTTCTTTTTCATTTTCAGAATATACACATGCATGAAATTTTAAAATAAAGTCAGGATCATACTTACATGCATTTTTGTATTCTACCCTTGTTTCACCAACGTTTTTTCAATTTTTAACCAAAAGAAAAGTTGTTAAAAAAATAACCATATACTCTTTATTAATCACTCCCCAGTATTTTGTCACATTTTTTATACTTTTTATATCCGTGCTTTTATTCTTCTGAAATATTTGAGGCATGTCAAAATTGCAAGCATGGTGATATTTCAGCATGAATTTCCTGAAGACAAGAAATGTCTTAACCACAGTACTACAATGATCACACTGGGAATATTTTTTCTTTCTTAATTTTTTCATTCAGGGTCCAATCAGTGATCATTTATCATGTTAATTGTCATATCTTTTTAGCCTTCTTTAATCCAAACCAGTTTCTTTTTTTCTCTTTCATGTTATTAATTTTTTTTTTAATAAGGTCAACCTTTTTAGAGTATTCCTTCAATTGGATTTGATTGCTTGTTTGTTCATGATTAGATTCAGGTTAGTTTTGTGGGGGTTTTTTTGGTAGGAATATAGCACTTGTGATACATTTCATTATTGTATTTTAAATTATTTCTCCAGGTCATTAAATACTGTTCATGACTTTTAGATTAAAGTGAAGTCACTCAGTCGTGTCCGAGTCTTTGTGACCGCATGGACACTCGGCTCCTCCACCCATGGGATTTTCTAGGCAAAAGTGCTGGAATGGGTTGCCATTTCCTTCTCCAGGGAACTTCCCAACCCAGGGATCGAACTCAGGTCTCCCACATTGTAGACAGATGCTTTACCGTCTGAGCCACCAGAGAAGTCACGACTTTTAGATTGCTACATAATAAATTATCATACGGACGCACAATAATTATTTTAACCATTTCCAAGTTGCACATTTACATTATTGTCAGCTTTTTGTTATCATATATAATGCTTTAAAAGCTTTTTAAAAGTATAGTTAACATATATTAGTTTCAGATGTACAACATAATGATTTGATATTCTCATACATTTCAAAATGATCACCACAATAGATATTTTGATTTATCATTTCCCGTACGTGATCTTTTCTTTAGTTGAAATTTCTAAATCCAGTGAAATTACTGGCTTAAAGGAGGAAGCATTGGGCCTCGGATGTGTTGCAAAATTAAACTCAGAATGCTTTTATCTGCTTATATGCCCACCAGCAACGTATGAAGGAGCTAAAAATGTTACTGTAAAATATAATTATGTCACTATATTATCTCTGAAATTATGCTCTAAATTATAGGATAGCAACATCTATACTGGGGATATTAAAAATAATTTCTAAAGCATTTTATGTGTTTATTGTTTCTTGTGCAGAAACCCTAAGTTGGTTTTTGGACATTGTAAATGAGGAAATGATTTCATTTTATTGCCTATAAAATCCAGATGTTATGAAACTTTAATCACTTGTTCATATATGTTCAGTTGCAGGTTTTCTCTTAGTCTGTTGACTAAGAATACACCAAATGTCACATCTTTTCACCAGTGTAGATTATTTCATACCACATTGTCTAGGAGAGGACTGGAAGAATTTTTTGATGACCCAAAGAACTGGGGGGAAGAAAAGGTGAAATCTGGTGAGATATTTGGGTTGACAGTATT
Source organism: Aepyceros melampus (assembly GCA_006408695.1). Lineage (NCBI taxonomy): Eukaryota > Metazoa > Chordata > Mammalia > Artiodactyla > Bovidae > Aepyceros > Aepyceros melampus. The sequence continues at coordinate 579,359 of SJXQ01006596.1, forward strand.
AAATATATTTATTAAACCTTCTATCATATTTGGATTATTTATCCAGTTTGGGAACTACTTACGTTATTTTCTTTTTTCAGTTCCTTTGGGAACATCTGTTAGAGAAAAATAGAAGGACAGTATAATAGTGAACTATTCCTTGGCAGATTGACAAAAGGTTTAGAAGAGAAGTGGGTTGAAACTATTAACTGAAGTGAGGTTTGGGGTTTGTTTTAGATTTCACTTTTTTAGAGATAATTGAATATTAATTTATAAGAATAGTAAGTATTTTGACATTAGACTGAAAATATGTTTTATACTAATGTTTTGAATGCTATTGCCAGTCATATTACTAATATCTAATTTAATCACAATTAAATCCTAATTATATATTATACTATAGTATAGAAAGCTATTATATATTTTATAGATACGGAAACAGGTTTAGAGAGATTTAAGTAATTTGTCAAAGGACACGTAACTAGAAAATTATTTCACATTATGAGTTTATCACTTTAATAGGAGCTTCGTGGACCTGTCAGCAATTAAGAAACAAAAGTAATGAAGTTTACATAAACTTTGGTAAGTATACTGAGTGCATTAACATCTAAGAGTTTGAGGTAGTTATAGTATAATAGATTATATATTTTATAGATACGGAAACAGGTTTAGAGAGATTTAAGTAATTTGTCAAAGGACATGTAACTAGAAAATTATTTCACATTATGAGTTTATCACTTTAATAGGAGCTTCGTGGACCTGTCAGCAATTAAGAAACAAAAGTAATGAAGATTTACATAAACTTTGGTAAGTATACTGAGTGCATTAACATCTAAGAGTTTGAGGTAGTTATAGCATAATAGTGAGATATAAACTTTTATCTGATATAAGAAATTAAGTGAAATGATTTATAGTACTGTTGGTGATATATAAGATCATTGAAGTTTTTATAAATACTCCAGAGGTTAAATTACATTATGAGAGATGTGTCAGAGTGAGTTGGGAGTTTAGAAGTTTTATTGTAACTGCTACCAGTCATAGTAGCACTTTTATACTACCAATTCCAGGAAACTAATAAGACAGAATGGGGATGAATTGGCCACATGTCAGTCTTCTTCCTTTTAATTATTTTGTATGGCCTGGAAGCTTTAGCTTAATTGCTTTGAGAAAGTGTGTAGGAGGATGCACTTAACTAGAAATGTAGGTAAGTTTTGCTGGCAGGTTCTCCTGATGAATTAGAGTTTAGAGGGTTTAAGACAGTTGATTTGTATATACACATATATTGAATATAAATTGAGGTATGATTGACAACATTAGTTTTGGATGTGCAGTGTAGTGCTTTTTTATTTGTATAGCAAAATTATCACAATAAGTCGGGTTAATAGTGTCACTGTACACAGTTACAGCAATTTTTTTTCTTTGTGGTGAGGATTTTCAAGATCTATTCTCTGAGGTACTTTCAGTTTTGCAATATAGTATTACTAACTATAGTCACCATGCTGTACCTTACATCGCTATGACTTTTTCCTTTTATAACTGGAAATTTGTACCTTTTGACTCCACGCCCACACTCTGCATTCATTGACTGTATCTAGCCCAAAGATATATTTGTTTGGACTACACTGTGTTTTAAAAATTGGGAAATTTCACACAAAAATAAGGACTTCTGGCTCTTGTAAACTCAGACCTGTGGTGTTGCAGCACTAAACCTACATTCCTACATGTAGGTCACCGACTTGGGGTCACTTGGCTGGTCTAAAGGAGCAGTGCCTACCACTTCTTACCCATCTTGTTCTTTCACCAAGCCCCCTTCACTCAGCGCTGCTATTTGTCCAGGCGCTGTAGTAGGCAGTTAAAGTTTTATCCCTTGATTTAAAGGTGGTTTATCTTTCATGGCAGATTAAAGAACTGTAAAATGCTTATAAGATCACTAACAGGCTTGTTCTTGTGATACAATAAGAAATAATATACTTTGTCTTTTGTCTCTGATGGCTTAACACATAGCTCCTTAATTCCTTGTAATTGCCTGAGTGATGTAAGTGTCTTTTGTTCTAATTAAACAACTCTCAGAGTTGAAGTGGGCAGGGAGGGCGTTGTTGCACAGCTTCAGGAAAGACCAAGGCATGATTAGAGGATGAAGTATTCAGCCTCACTACCATGCCCACCTCTAGGGGGAGTTGGTGGGGCAGGGTCTAGAGACTGAGTTCAGTCACCAGTGGTCAGTGATTTAATCAGTAATGCCTGCATGATTAAAAGACCCTAAACAACTAGGTTTGGAGAGCTTCCAAGCTGGTAAATACATGGAAGTTCTGGGAGGGTGTTGTGCCCTGAGAAGGCAGAGTAGCTTTGCACCCCTTCTCTATTTCTTGTTCTGTGCGTCTCTTCCACCTGGCTGTTTCTGAGTTGTATCCTTTATAATAAACCAGAGAGTACTGGAGAAGGACATGGCAACCCACTCCAGTATTCTTGCTTGGAGAATCTCATGACGAGCTTCCAAGCTGGTAAATACATGGAAGTTCTGGGAGGGTGTTGTGCCCTGAGAAGGCAGGGTAGCTTTGCACCCCTTCTCTATTTCTTGTCCTGTGTGTCTCTTCCACCTGGCTGTTTCTGAGTTGTATCCTTTATAATAAACCAGAGAGTAAAGTGCTTTCCTGAGTTCTGTGAGCTGTTCTGTCAAGTTATCAAACCCAAGGAGAGGGTTTTTGGAACCCCTAAATTACAGCAGATCTGTCATATATATGTAAGGCCTAGAAATCATTATTGGCATCTGAAGTGGGGCAGTCTTTCTTGTGGGACTGAATCCTTACGTTTGTGGGATCTGGCACTAACTTCAAGTAGTACAGAGGAGTTGGAAAAGTTGTGTTAGAAAAGACAACATAAGAAGCAAAAACCCTCATTTGGTGTCAGATATGTTACATGTAACACAGCGCAGATTCATTATAAAAACTGTGTTGTCTTACAGTGTGTTTACTGCCGCTTACTGGTAAAGGGATAGTTAAGGCAGTTTCAGTTCATCCTGGCTAAAACCAAATCATTTATCTTCTGCCACTCCCCCCCCCCAAATTGTCTTCTTCCACACCAAAAAGTAGCCCAGTTCCTTTGTGTCGTGTTTTCTGCCGCCCCCCCATGTTTATTTCCTTTCTTCCAGCTCTACTTCTCAGTCAAACATAGTTTATTCACAAAACTCAACTCCCATTCAAGCTTTGCCGCTTCATGTTTTGATCTCAGTGTTTGTGTTTGCTTTGGTTTTCTTTCCAGCCTAACTTATCCCATCTCTTTGATGCTTTCCCTGACCATCTTGGCCAGAAGGAATGAATCATCTCTCCCACTTAATTCTCTGGTACTTGTTGTCTATACCACTTAATAAACCACAGCACATTACAGTTGTGGAGGGGTCATATGGGCTAAAAATAGAATGGTTTATACACAGGGAATTCACGATTTGATTTAGCTGAATTAGCTACGTGCCCCCCAGATACCTTACTTATCTTAGCTTTAGTTTCTTCATTTAGAAAGTGGAAATGATTCCAACCTCAGAATTATTTTGAGAATTCAGTGAAATAAATGTATATAATGTGCTTAAAATAGGAACTGAACAGGTGTTAGTTGCCTCCATCTGCTCTTTCCATTTGGAATGTAGGGACTATATTTTATGCTTGTTTGTAACTCTTCTGGTACTTCGTTAATACAGTATGTGGCACTTGGAAAATTTAGTGAACAAATGAATGAGACTAGATACAGCTCTGTTTAAAGGATTATTCTAAAGGACTTTTGAGTACAGATTATTAATTTTGATGTCAAAATCCGCATTTATTAATATAACACAGAATAGCATTACTAGTTCTGTTTTTGATATAGGTATGTTCTCCTGAAAGAAAGAAACATGCTCCTAACTCTAGAGCAGGAAGCTAAGCGGCAGAGGCTGCCAATGCCAAGCCCGGAGCGCTTAGAAAAGGTGAGATCTGTGGGAGTCTGGTGACTGCTGAGTGTGGGGTAAAAGCTAAAAGGTGTAAGCATATGATTCCTACAATTCTTGGCAAGTAGGTTTCTTTCTATTTCTGCTTGATTTTTAGGAAATCAACATTCTTAAGGAACTATTACTATTATCTAATTTAGAACATTTCCATCCTTCCAAAAGGAAATCTCAGACCCATCTTCAGTCATTCCCATTTCTGCCTATAACCCCCAAATGTGCATGAACCTATCTTAGGTAGATCCCTAGGAGTCAGATTGCTGTGTTGTGTGCTAAATCTGTGTTTAACATTTTAAGAAACAACAGTCCAACTGTTTTCTGAAGTACCTGCACCATCTTAGATTTCTAGTTCTGGTTTAATTACTTCTGTACCCACTAGGTCAAATTTGTTTAATGCTTTTTTAATAATTGGTATAAAAAACCTATAACAGAAGTGTTGTCATCTTAACCAAATATGTATTTATTTTTGCCTACTCTGGGTCTTTGTTGCTGTGCAGGGACTTTCTCTAGTTGCAGTACATGGGCTTCTCTTTGCTGCAGCTTCTCTGTTGCAGAGCACGGGCTGTTGGGCACATGGGATTCAGTAGTTGTGGCGCATGGGCTTAGTTGCTGTGCAGCATGTGGGATCTTCCCTGACCAGGAATCAGACCAGTGTCCATTGATTGTTGCAGGGCAGACTCTTAACCACTAAACCACCAGGGAAGCCCCATCTTAACCATTGTAATTAAGTTTTTAAATTATAGTTAATTTATAAAATTGCTTCAGGTGTACACCATAGTGATTCAGTTTTTTATATATATATTTTTCTTTTTTTTCCAGATTGCTTCCCATTATAGGTTATTATAGAAATTGAACATAATTTCCTTTGCAAGACAGTAAATCCTTGTTGCTTATCTACTTTATGTATAGTAGTTTTTGTCTGTTAATTCCATATTCCTATTTACTTTTCTCCCCACGCCCTCTCCTCTTTGGTAACCATAAGCTTGTTTTCTCCGTCTGTGAGTGTGTTTCTGTTCCATATTAGAGAATCATTTGTATTATCTTTTAGATTCCACATGTAAGTGATACCAAATTGTCTTTTTCTAACTTCACTAAGTATATTTCCTAGGTTCACCTGTGTTGCTGTAAATGACAGTATTTTATTCTTTATTGTGCCTGAGTAATATTCCATTGTGTTGGTTGTGTGTGTATATGTATATATCGCATCTTCCTAGGCCAGTTGTCTGTTGGTGGGCATTTCAGTTGCTGCCATGTCCTGGCTGTTGTAAATAGTGCTGCTGTGAATGAACATTGGGGTGCATGTATCTTTTCAAATTACAGTTCTTTTTTCCAGAAATATACCCAGGGGTGGGATTGCTGGATCGTATGGTAGTGCTGTTTTTAGTTTTGTTTTGTGTTTTTTTTTAAGGAAAATTATTTTCCGTAGTGGCTGCACCAGTTTACATTCCCACCAAGAGTTTTGAAGGGTTCCCTTTTCTCTGCACCCTCTCTAGCATTTATTATTTGCAGACATTTTGATGGTAGCTATTCTGGCCAATGTGACGTGATACCTCACTGTGGTTTAGACTTGCTTCTCTTTAGTCATTAGGGATGTTGATCCTCTTTTCATGTGACTGTTGGTCATCTGTTCGTTTTTGGAGAAATGTCTATTTAGGTTTTCTGCCCATATTTTGATTGGGTGGTTTTTTCGATATTGAGTTGTGTGAGCTCTTTTGTATTTTGGATATTAACCTCTTGTCAGTCCTGTCATTTACAGATATTTTCTCTGGTTCCATATGTTGTCTTTTTATTTTGTTGTTGGGCAAAAGCTTTTACATTTGATTATGTTCCATATGTTTAGTTTTGCTTTTATTTCCTTTGCCTTGGGAGACTGACCTAAGAATATATTGCTACAGTTTATGTCTAAGAACATTTTGCCTGTGATCTCTTCTAGAGGTTCTATGATGGCATGTCTTTTATTTAGGCCTTTAAACCATTTTGAGTTCGTTTTTTTTATACAGTGTATTTTTTATATGGTGTATGAGTTATTTTAGTTTTTGCTACTCTTCTGAGAAATCCTTCTCTTTCTATTCTAAATGATAATCTTGCAGGGTGGAGTACCTAGGTTGCAGAATTTTCACCTTTCAGGGCTTGAGTATGTCATGCCACTCCCTTCTGGTGTTACGGGAGCTCCATGGATTTTTGAGTAACTGACTTTTCTCTTGCCGCCTTTAAAATTCTTTAAGTTTTGCCATTTTAATTATGGTATATCTTAGTTTGGGTGTGTTTGGGTTCCTCTTGTTTAGGACCCTCTCTCTGTGCTTCCTGTACCTTGATATCTGTTTCCTTCTTTGGGTTTAGGGAGTTTTCATTGGTAATTTCTTCAAATAAAGTTTTTTGATTCCCTTGTCCCTCTCTGTTTTCAGAATCCCTGAATCTGTTAGGATTCAGAATCCCTGTTATGTACAAGTTGAAACACTTTGTGATCATCCCATAGACCTCATATGTTGCTTTCATTTTTTTCATTTGTCTGTCTGCTGTTTTGATTGGGTGTTTTCCATTATTCTGTCTGTCTTGGCCGATTGCCCAGCAGGCTAGAGGGCTTGACTCCTCATGTAGGACCCTAGGATTGGCATGGGAGTGCCCAAATTGTGGGTTGATCTACTCCCTCTCCAGGTTGAGGGTCTCCCCATGGGGACCTGCTCTTCCTTACAGATCCCTCCCAGGGCACAGATACTGGACGTGATGCCTTCTCCCTGGTTACATGGAGATCTTCCGTGCAGCTTTGGTTGTACAGGAGATCTGCCAGTTTCCAGCTGGTTTTCTGTGAGACTTGTTCCACATTATGTGTTTGTTGGGGGAGATGAGCTCCACTTCCTCCTCCTCCACCATCTCATTTCCCCTCCTGTAGTTAAGCAATATTAAGTGATATTAAGTAATATTAATATTACTGTGAAAGGTCAACAGTTATTTAAGTTACGTTTTCTTCATCATTAAAAAGAAATCATTTGGTGTCTTTATTTCCATTCCTTGAGGTAATCAATCCTGTGTATTTCCATCAGAATTTTTCTCTGCATATAGAAATGTGCATAATTATTTTTATTTACATACATTTATTTATATTGTATATACTCTTTTGAGACTTAGATGTTCTACTAATATATTTTAGAAATTTTCCCACATCAGTAAATGCAGATCTGCAATTATTTCTTCCATGTAGAGGTTTTGTTTTATTTAGTTAGATTTGTTTGTTTATCCATAGAGCACTTTCAAGGTCAGCTCTACTGATGTTTTTTCCTTTCCATAGTAAGTCAGTGAAATTGGAACCCAGCTTTTTGTAATTGCTTCAGTCTTGCTTCCTGACCTCAACTGCTTCAGGTTTTTTTCACCACACTGCTCACCACTGTTAGGATCTGGGTATCCCTGCACAGGGTCAAAGAAGAGGTGGGATAAAATCTCAGTTATCTACCCTAATTATGGAGAAGTTTAATCTACCTTTATAAAAATTAAGTTGCATCATATTTGGGGTTTTTTAAACTTTATTTTTATAAAATATGAGACTGACAGAAAAATTATGAGAACAATACAAAAAGGCCTCCTTCAGCCAGATTCCCTAGGTGGATACTTAACCACGTTTGCTTTATCCTTCTCTGCCTCCTCTCTACAAAAATACATTTTTCCTCAATTGTTTGAGAATAAGTTCTATATGTGATATCCTTTTACCTGTAAGTATTTAAATGTATATTGCCTGCCCCCCAATCCTGACAGATTTGTTTTCAGTTTTGTCTCTTGAATCTCCTTTAATCTGAATACTCAGTCTTTTTTTGTGTTTAGTGACATTGATGTTGTTGAAGAGAATGGGCCAATTTGGGCTTGAATGATATTTCTCATGATAACAATCATGCTTGGCAAGAATATCATAGAGTGATGCTGTATTCTTCACAGTGCACCGGGTGAGGAGGCATGCAGTGTTGCTACATTCCGTTATTGAAGTTCTTAGCATTAGTAGTTTGGTTATTGTGTTGTTAGGTTTCTTCACTGTATAGTTACTAATTTTTCTTTGAGAACATGTAAATCCTTAAACTTGTACTCATTGGTTTTAGCATCCATTAATGATGATTCTTTTCCATGGGGATGGTCTTGATCCCTGTCTCCTGTACAATGTCACGAACCTCATTCCATAGTTCATCAGGCACTCTATCTATCAGATCTAGTCCCTTAAATCTATTTCTCACTTCCACTGTATAATCATAACGGATTTGATTTTGGTCATACCTGAATGGTCTAGTGGTTTTCTCTACTTTCTTCAATTTAAGTCTGAATTTGGCAATAAGGAGTTCATGATCTGAGCCACAGTCAGCTCCTGGTCTTGTTTTCTTGACTGTATAGAGCTTCTCCATCTTTGGCATCAAAGAATATAATCAGTCTGATTTTGGTGTTGACCATCTGGTGATGTCCATGTGTAGGGTCTTCTCTTGTGTTGTTGGAAGAGGGTGTTTGCTATGACCAGTGCATTTTCTTGGCAAAACTCTATTAGCCTTTGCCCTGCTTCATTCTGTATTCCAAGGCCAAATTTGCCTGTTACTCCAGGTGTTTCTTGATTTCCTACTGTTGTATTCCAGTCCCCTATAATGAAAATGACATCTTTTTTGGGTGTTAGTTAAGAGAAAAGCAAAGGAGAAAAGGAAAGATACAAGCATCTCAATCCAGAGTTCCAAAGAATAGCAAGAAGAGATAAGAAAGCCTTTCTCAGATTCCTGTTACTCCAGGTGTTTCTTGACTTCCTTACTTTTCATTCCAGTCACCTAGAATGAAAAGGACATCTTTTTGGGGTGTTAGTTCTACAAGGTCTTGTCAGTCTTCATAGAACCATTCAACTTCAGCTTCTTCAGCATTACTGTTTGGGGCATAGGCTTGGATTCCTGTGACATTGAATGGTTTGCCTTGTAAACGAACAGAGATCATTCTGTTGTTTTTGAGATTGCATCCAAGTACTGCATTTTGGACTCTTTTGTTGACATACTTCACCTTAAATTCATCTATACTGTTAACAGGATCCTATTGATACACCTACTGATACACTGACAGGAATTTTTAAACTTTATTTTTTAGAGCAGTTTTAAGTTTATGACATTTACAACAATGGGAGGTAGTACAGTAGTTTTCCACATGCCCCTTGCCTCCACACATACATACCCAACATCTTTATCAACATCACTCACCAGAATGATATGTTTTTTAAAACCAAGGATGAACTCATATTAGCACATATTATCAGCCAAAACTCATAGTTTACTTTAGAGTTCACTCTTGCTATTGTACATTCTCTGAATTTGGACAAATGCATAGTGACATATATCCATCATTAAAGGAATTTAAAAATTTTTTAAGTTAATCAAGCTTATTTTAAAATTATATAGGGAAAATCATTTAAGCATAAAACAGGACCTTTCTGCAAAAGAATAATAAAGTGGAACTGGCATACAATGTCTTACACATTATAAAGTAAAGAGACCCAAGTCATATTGGAATGTGGTATATTGAGAAGATGGCAATTAAACAGGAAAAAGTAGAGATGATGGTTTGATTAATGAATGGTCCTGAGACAAATGGATTTCCTACTAGGAAAAAAAAAAGATTTTGCTCCTGATCTCAAGCCATATACCAAAATAAATTTCAGATGGCACAAAGATGCTAATTTAAAAATGAAGACAAAGTACTAGAAGAAAACATGTTAGTTCTTGTCTTTCATTTCAGAGTAGGGAAGAGCTCCCTAAGTATGACACGAACCAAGCAGTCATAAAAGAAAAGAAAGATAAATTAACTATTCAAACCTCTATTAATTTCCACTTCTGAAAAAAATAGAATCTACTTATTTTTTATTATTTACCCCGCTAAATACAGATTAAAACTTTGGATATTATATATAAAATAATGTTTAAAATATTGAAAGTGGAGAGAAAAAGACAGACAGGCCTGGAACCTTAGGACCCATAATCAAAATTACACTGGTATTTTTCTCAGAAATGGAACAAACAGTCCTAAAATTTGTATGGAACCACATATGACCCTGAATGGCCAAGGTGATCTTGAGAAAGAAAAATTTTCTCCTTGATTTCAAGTCATATTACAAAGCTATTGTAATGAAAGCAGTATGGTATTAGCATAAAAACAGACACATAAATCAATGGAACAGATGGAAAGCCCAGAAATAAACCCACATATGGGTTTATATGGTCATTAATTTATAAAAAAAAAAAAAAAAGCCAAGAAAAACAGCTGGGAAAGGACATGTTTTCAATAAATGGTGTTTGGAAAATAGAACAGCCACATGCAAAATAATGAATCTGGACCATTATCTTACACAATATAAAAAAATGAACTCAAGATGTATTAAATACTAGAATGTAAAACTTGAAATTATTACTTTTTTTGCTTAGTCCTTTTTTTAAATTTTATTTACCATTTATTTTATTTTTTTATTATTATTTTTTTATTTTTTATTTTACTTTACAATACTGTGTTGGCTTTGCCACACATCAACATAAATCCACCATGGGTGTATTAAACTCCCAGAGGAAAACATAGGTGATAAGCTTCTTGACCTAGGTCTTGGTGATGATTTTTTGAACCTAATACCAAAAGCAAAAATAATAAGTGCAACTACATCATACTAATGTTGAAAGCTCCTGCACAGGGAAGAAAAACCAGCAACAAAAGGAAAAGACAACCTACTGAATAGCAGAAAATAATTGCAACACATATATCTGATAAAGGAATAATATCCTCAATGTGTAAAGAACTCATACAACTTAATAGTAAAAAATCTGATTAAAAATGGGATAGAAGGAGGTGGTCCCAGATGGCAAAGAAATAGGATGGGGAGATCACGTTCTCCCTCACAAATTCATCATAAGATCATTTGAATGCTGAGGAACTTCCACAAAACAACTTCTGAACGCTGGCAGAGGACACCAGACACCCAGAAAGGCAGCCCATTCCCTTCAAAAGGAGGTAGGACAAAATATAAAAGAGATACAAAGAGTTAGGGACAGAGACCCATCCTGGGGAGGAAGTTGTGAAGGAGGAAAAGTTTCCAAATAGTAGGAAACCCTCTCACAGGCGGGTCTGTGGGGAGTTTTGGAATCTCAGAGGGCAACATAACTGGGAGGAAAAAAAACCCATAGAATATGCACCTAACCACAACTGCCAGCAGAGAAGTAGCCCAGACACTCGCATCCACCACCAGCGAGCTATCCACCAGGGGGTTGGACGAGGAGACAAGGGCTGCAACATCTGTCCTTAGGGTAAGGACAGGCCTGAATGTCCTGAGGAAAATCTGAGGGAGATGACGTGAGATAGCAACCCAAACTGTGGGATGGCCAGGGAGCGAAAAAAAAAGAGAGAGAGAGAACTTTCCTGCTAAAGGCTTTAAGGCACAGCCTGGCCCACTCACAGAACAAAGGATTGAGCAAATACCAAAGGGGAGCTAGCCAGCTGCATACAGGCCCCACCCCCTACTGCAGGCAGAGAGGCGGGAAGACACATGACAGACAGAGCCAGAAGGCAAGGGGCACTCTCAGCCCCAGAGACCACCATCTTCCACCAAACTGAGCAGGCTCCCAGTTGTCTTCCTGGGATCCGGGACAGTTGACATCTGCCAGGAGAGTCGCAGCCTGAGATCAGCTCCCCAGAGGAGACACACAGCACACCTGTGATGGTGTTCTCGTGGCACACCAGGAAACTGAGCAGCCAGGACTAGGGAGGTGATTAAGACACAGGGCCCACCTGGGACAGTGTGCTCGCCAAGCACCAAGTCCCCTGCACTGCTCGGACCAGGGAAGGGCACAAAATGCTCACCCAACCGAGTCTGTGCCCTTGTGCAATACCCGAAAAACTGAACCTGAGCAGCTCAGACCTGGAAAGTGCACAAAACGCAGGGCCCGTTTGGGTAGTGCCCATGCAGAATACCATGGACCCTGAACAGTGTAGACCCAGAAAGCATGTGCCACCGTGAGGTGGGACAAGCCCAGTGTGGTCCACACACTGCGCTCACTCACCACACACACCAGTGATATTTGTTTGCTCCCTCCTCACAACACAACTGAACAAGTGAGCCTAAATAAGTGACCACTTCGCCCCTTGGAGTCAGGGTGAAAATTAGACACTGAAGAGACTTGCAAACAAAGGAAGCCAAAATAAAAAAAGAATAGAGAACTGCTCTGGAGGTGACAGGTGCAATAGATTAAAACTCTATAGTTAACATTGACTAAGCATTGGAGGGGGCCTATAGACCTTGAGAACAAGTACAAGCTGGAACAAGGAACTATCTGAAATGAACTGACCCCACAATGTCCACAACAGCTACAGAGAAATTCCAAGATATATTTTTACTATTCAGTTCAGTTCAGTTCACTCACTAAGTCATGTCCAACTCTTTGCCACCCCATGAACTGCATCACGCCAGGCCTCCCTGTCCATCACGAACTCCAGGACTTCACTCAAACTCACATCCATCGAGTCCGTGATGCCATCCAGCCATCTCACCCTCTGTCGTCCCCTTCTCTTTCTGCCCCCAATCCCTCCCAGCATCAGAGTCTTTTTCAATGAGGAAACTCTTTGCATGAGGTGGCCAAAGTACTGGAGTTTCAGCTTTAGCATCAGTCCTTCCAAAGAACACCCATGACTCATCTCCTTTAGAATGGACTGGTTGGATCTCCTTGCAGGCCAAGGGACTCTGAAGAGTCTTCTCCAACACCACAGTTCAAAAGCATCAATTCTTTGGCGCTCAGCCTTCTTCACAGTCCAATTCTCACATCCATACATGACTACTGGAAAAACCATAGCCTTGACTAGATGGAACTTAGTTGGCAAAGTGATGTCTCTGCTTTTCAATATGCTATCTAGGTTGGCCATAACTTTCCCTTCAAGGAGTAAGTGTCTTTTAATTTCATGGCTGCAAACACCATCTGCAGTGATTTGGGAGCCCCCAAAATAAAGTCTGACACTGTTTCCACTGTTTCCCCATCTATTTCCCATGAAGTAATGGGACCAGATGCCATGATCTTTGTTTTCTGAATGTTGAGCTTTAAGCCAACTTTTTCACTCTCCTCTTTCACTTTCATCAAGAGGCTTTTTAGTTCCTCTTCACTTTCTGCCATAAAGGTGTTGTCATCTGTATATCTGAGGTTATTCGTATTTTTCCCAGCAATCTTGATTCCAGCTTGTGCTTCTTCCAGCCCAGCGTTTCTCATGATGTACTCTGCATATAAGTTAAATAAGCAGGGTGACAATATACAGCCTTGACGTACTCCTTTTCCTATTTGGAACCAGTCTGTTGTTCCATGTCCAGTTCTGACTATTGCATCTTGACCTGCATATAGGTTTCTCAAGAGGCAGGTCAGGCGGTCTGGTATTCCCTTCTCTTGAAGAATTTTCCACAGTTTATTGTGATTCATACAGTCAAAGGCTTTGGCATGGTCAATAAAGCAGAAATAGATGTTTTTCTGGAACTCTCCTGCTTTTTCCGATGATCCAGCAGACGTTGGCAACTTGATCTCTGGTTCTTGTGCCTTTTCTAAAACCATCTTGAACATCTGGAAGTTCATGGTTCACGTATTGCTGAAGCCTGGCTTGGAGAATTTTGAGTATTACTTTACTAGCATGTGAGATGAGTACAATTGTGTGGTAGTTGGAGCATTCTTTGGCATTGCCTTTCTTTGAGATTACAATGAAAACTGACCTTTTCCAGTCCTGTGGCCACTGCTGAGTTTTCCAAATTGGCTGGCATATTGAGCGCAGCACTTTCACAGCATCATCTTTCAGGATTTGAAATAGCTCCACTGGAATTCCATCACCTCCACTAACTTTGTTTGTAGTGATGCTTTCTGAGGTGAACTTGACTTCACATTCCAGGATGTGTGGCTCTAGGTGAGTGATCACATTATCATGATTACCTGGGTCATGAGGATCTTTTTTGTACAGTTCTTCTGTGTATTCTTGCCACCTCTTCTTAATATCTTCTGCTTCTGTTAGGTCCAGACCATTTCTGTCCTTTATTGAGCCCACCTTTGCATGAAATGTTCCCTTGGTATCTCCAATTTTATTGAAGAGATCTCTAGTCTTTCCCATTCTGTTCTTTTCCTCTATTTCTTTCGATTGATCGCTGAGGAAGGCTTTCTTATCTCTCCTTGCTATTCTTTGGAACTCTGCATTCAGATGCTTATATCTTTCCTTTTCTCCTTTGCTATTTGCTTCCCTTATTTTCACAGCTATTTGTAAGGCCTCCCCAGACAGCCATTTTGCTTTTTGCATTTTCTTTCCATGGGGATGGTCTTGATCCCTGTCTCCTGTACAATGTCACGAACTTCCATCCATAGTTCATCAGGCACTCTATCTATCAGATCTGGTCCCTTAAATCTATTTCTCACTTCCACTGTATAATCATAAGGGATTTGATTTAGGTCATACCTGAATGGTCTAGTGGTCTTCCCTACTTTCTTCAATTTAAGTCTGAATTTGGCAATAAGGAGTTCATGATCTGAGCCACAGTCAGCTCCCAGTCTTTTTTTGCTGACTGTATAGAGCTTCTCCATCTTTGGCTGCAAAGAATATAATCAATCTGATTTCAGTGTTGACCATCTGGTGATGTCCATGTGTAGAGTCTTCTCTTGTGTTGTTGGAAAAGGGTGTTTGCTATGACCAGTGCGTTCTCTTGGCAAAACTCTATTAGCCTTTACCCTGCTTCGTTCCATATTCCAAGGCCAAATTTTTCTGTTACTCCAGGTGTTTCTTGACTTCCTACTTTGCATTCCAGTCCCCTATAATGAAAAAGACATCTTTTTGGGGTGTTAGTTCTAAAAGGTCTTGTAGGTCTTCATAGAACCATTCAACTTCACCTTCTTACTATTATCACATTTTAATTTTTAATTTAAGTTCTTTATTATTTTTTTAATTTTCATGTTTATAACCTACTCAGTTCAGTCACTCAGTCATGTCTGACTCTTTGTGACCCTATGAACCACAGCACACCAGGCCTCCTTGTCCATCACCAACTCCCAGAGTCCACCCAAACCCGTGTCCATTGAGTCAGTCATGCCACCCAACCATCTCATCCTCTGCCGTCCCCTTCTCCTCCTGCCTTCAATCTTTCCCCGCAATAGGGTCTTTTCCAATGAGTCAGCTCTTCACATCAGGTGGCCAAACTATTGGAGTTACAGCTTCAACATCAGTCCTTTCAATGCCCAGGACTGATCTCCTTTAGGATGGACTGGTTGGATCTCCTTGCAATCCAAGAGACTCTCAAGAGTCTTCTCCAATACCACACTTCAAAAGCATCAATTCTTCTGTGCTCAGCTTTCTTTATAGTCCAACTCTCACATCTATACATGACCACTGGAAAAACCATAGCCTTGACTAGATGGACCTTTTTTGACAAAGTAGTGTCTCAGCTTTTCAATATGCTGTCTAGGTTGATCATAACTTTCCTTCCAAGGAGTAACCATCTCTTAATTTCATGGCTGCAATCACCATCTGCACTGATTTTGGAGCCAAAAAATATAAAGTCAGCCACTGTTTCCACGGTTTCCCCATCTATTTCCTATGAAGTGATGGGACCAGGTGCCATGATCTTCGTTTTCTGAATGTTGAGCTTTAAGCCAGCTTTTTCACTCTCCTCTTTCACTTTCAACAAGAGGCTTTTTAGTTCCTCTTCACTTTCTGCCATAAGGGTGGTTTTACCTGCATATCTGAGGTTATTGATATTTTTCCTGGAAATCTTGATTCCAGCTTGTGCTTCTTCCAGCCCAGCATTTCTCATGATGCACTCTGCCTATAAGTTAATCAACAGCGTGACAATATACAGCCTTGATGTACTCCTTTCCTATTTGGAACCAGTAATCAAATTAACAAAGATCAAACACAAAGAACAAATATTAAAAGCAGCAAGGGAAAAACAACAAATAACACACAAGGGGATTCCCATAAGGATAACAGCTGATCTTTCAATAGGAACTCTTCAGGACAGAAGGGAATGGCAGGACGTACTTAAAGTGATGAAAGAGAAATACCTACAACCCAGATTACTGTACCCAGCAAGGATCTCTCTCAAATATGAAAGAGAAATCAAACACTTTACAGATAAGCAAAAGCTGAGGGAATTCAGCACCACCAAATCAGCTCTTCAACAAATGCTAAAGAATCTTCTCTAGACAGGAAACACAAAAAGGTTTATAAACTTGAACCCAAAACAACAAAGTAAATGGCAACAGGATCATACTTATCAGTAATTACCTTAAATAAAAATGGGTTGAATGCCCCAACCAAAAGACAAAGTTTGGCTGAATGGATACAAAAACAAGGCTCCTATATATGCTGTCTACAAGAGACTCACCTCAAACCAAGGGCCACATACAGACTGAAAGTGAAGGGCTGGGAAAAGATATTTCATGCAAATGGAGACCAAAAGAAAGCAGGAATAGCAATACTCATATCAGATAGAACAGACTTTGAAATAAAGGCCATGAAAATAGACAAAGGACAATACATAATGATCAAAGGATCAATCCAAGAAGAAGATATAACAATTATAAATATATATGCATCCAACATAGGAGCATCTCAGTACATAAGGCAAATGCTAACAAGTATGAATGGGGAAATTAATAGTAACACAATAATAGTGTGAGACTTTAATACCCTACTCACACCTATGGATAGATCAACCAAACAGAAAATTAGCAAGGAGAAACAATCTTTAAATGATAAAATGGACCTGTTAGACCTAATTGATATCTATAGGACATTTCACTCCAAAACAATGAATTTCACCTTTTTCTCAAGTGCACAGGAAACATTCTCTAGGTAGATCACATCCTGGGCCATAAATCTAGCCCTGGTAAATAAAAAAAATGAAATCATTTCAAGCATCTTTTCTGATCACAATGCAGTAAGATTAGATGTTAACTACAGAGAAAAAAAACTATTAAAAATACAAACATATGGAGGTTAAACAACATGCTTCTGACTAACCAACAAATAATGGAAAAAATAAAAAAGGAAATCAAAATATGCATAGAAACAAATGAAAATGAAAGCACAACAACCCAAAACCTATGGGACTCAGTAAAAGCAGCACTAAGGAGAAGGTTCATAGCAATAGAAGCTTGCCTCAAGAAGCAAGAGAAGAATCAAATAAATAACCTAACTTTACAAATAAAACAACTAGAAAAAGAAGAAATGAAGATCCCCAGGGTTAACGAAGGAAAGAAATTATAAAAGTCAGCAGAAATAAATGAAAAAGAAACAAAAGAGACTATAGCAAACATCAACAAAACTAAAAGCTGGTTCTTTGAGAGATAAATAGACAAACCATTAGCCAGACTCATCAAGAAAAGAAGGGAGAAGAATCAAATCGACCAAATTAGAAATGAAAATGGAGAAATCACAACAGGCAACACAGAAATACAAAGGATCATAGAGACTACTATCAGCAACTATATGCCAATAATATGGACAATTTGGAAGAAATAGACAAATTCTTAGAAAAGTATAACGTTCCAAAACTGAACCAGGAAGAAATAGAAAATCTTAACAGACCCATCACAAGCACGGAAATCAAAACTATAATAAAAAAAATCTTCCAACAAACAAAAGCCCAGAAACAAATGGCTTCACAGGTGAATTCCACCAAAAATTTAGAGCAGAGCTAACACTTATCCTACTGAAACTCTTCCAGAAAATTACAGAGGAAGGTAAACTCCAAAACTCATTCTATGAGACCACCATCACCCTAATACCAAAACCAGACAAAGATACCACTAAAAAGAGAAAACTATAGACCAATATCACTGATGAACATAGAGGCAAAAATCCCCAACAAAGTTCAGCAAAAGAATCCAACAACATAGTAAAAAGATCATACATCATGACCAAGTGGGCTTTCTCCCAGGGATGAAAGGATTCTTCAATATTCACAAAGAAATCAATGTGATATACCACATTAACAAACTGAAAGATACAAACCACACGATTATCTCAATAGATGCAGAGAAAGCCTTTGACAAAATTCAACATCCATTTATGATAAAAATTCTCCAGAAAGCAGGAATAGAAGGAACACACCTCAACATAGTTAAAGCCATATATGATAAATCCTCAGCAAACATTATCCTCAATGGTGAAAAATTGAAAGCTTTCCCCCTAAAGTCAGGAACAAGACAAGGGTGCCCACTCTCACCACTACCATTCAAAATGGTTTTGGAATTTTTAGCCACAGCAATCAGAGAAGAAAAAGAAATCCAGATTGGAAAAGAAGAAGTAGGACTCTCACTGTTTGCAGATGACATGATCCTCTACATAGAAAACCCTAAAGACTCCACCAGAAAATTACTAGAGCTAAGGAATGAATATAGTACAGTTTCAGGAAATAAAATTAATACACAGAAATCCCTTGCATTCCTATACACTAACAATGAGTAAGCAGAAAGAGAAATCAAGGAAACAATCCCATTTACCATTGCGACGAAAAGAATAAAATACTTAGGATAAATCTACCTAAAGAAACAAAAGGCTTATATATAGAAAACATTAAAACACTGATGAAAGAAATAAAAGATGACACAAATAGATGGAGAAATATACCATGTCCATGGATCAGAAGAATCAATATAGTGAAATGAGTATACTACCCAAAGCCCAAACAGACTTTTGGACTTTGTGGGTGGAGAGGGTGAGATGTTTTGAGAGAATAGCATTGAAACATGTATATTACCATATGTGAAATAGACAACCAGTGCAAGTTCGATACACGAAACAGGGCACTCAAAGCTGTTGCACTGGGACAAGCCAGAGGGATGAAATGGGGAGAGAGGTGGGAAGGGGGTTTAGGATGGGGGACCATTGTACATAATGATTCATCTCAATGTATGGCAAAAACCATCACAATATTGTAAAGTAATTAGCCACCAATTGATTTTCTCAAAGATGGCAAAGTAAAAGGATGTGCACTCATCTTCTCATGCAAGAACACCAAAATTATAACTCCTTGCTGAGGAACCATAGTCAAGAGATACATAGAGTAACAGGCAAATTTGGCCTTGGAGAACAAAACAAAGCATGTCAAAGGCTAACAGTTTTGCCAAGAGAACAGACTGGTCATAGCAAATACCCTCTTCCAACAACATAAGTGAAGACTACACATGGACATCACCAAATGGTCAATACTGAAATCAGATTGATTATATTCTTTGCAGCCAAGGATGGAAAAACTCTATACAATCAGCAAAAACAAGACTGGGAGCTGACTGTGGCTCAGAACATGTACCCTTTATTGCCAAACTCAGACTTAAATTTCAGAAAGTAGGGAAAACCACTAGACCATTCAGGTATGACCTAAATCAAATCTCTTATGATTATACAGTGGAAGTGACAAATATATTCAAGGGATTAGATCTGATAGATGGAGTGCCTGAAGAACTATGGATGGAGGTTCATAACATTGTACAGGAGGCAGTGATCAAGAACATTCCCAAGAAAAAGAAATGTAAAAAGGGGAAATGGTTGTCTGAGGAGGTCTTAAACATAGCTGAGAAAATAAGAGATGTGAAAGGCAAAGGAGAAAAGGAAAGATATACCCATTTGAATACAGAGTTTCAAAAAATACCAAGGAGAGATAAGAAAGCCTTCTTCAGTGATCAATGCAAAGATGTAGAGGAAAACAATAGAATGGAAAGACTAGCAATCTCTTCAAGAAAATTAGAGATACAAAGGGAATATTTCATGAAAAGATGGGCACAATAAAGGAAAGAAATGGTATGGACCTAACAGAAGCAAAAGATATGAAGAAGAGGTGGCAAGAATACACAGAAGTATACAAAAAAATTTTCATGACCCAGATAACCACGATGGTGTGATCACTCACCTAGAGCCAACATCCTGGAATGAGAAGTCAACTAGTCCTTAGGAAGCATCATTATGAATAAAGCTAATGGAGGTGATGGAATTCCAATTGAGCTATTTCCATATCCTAAAAGATGATGCTGTGAAAGTGCTGCACTCCATATGCCAGCAAATCTGGAAAACTCAGCAGTGGCCACAGGACTGGAAAAGGTCAGTTTTCATTCCAATCCCAAAGAAAGGCAATGCCAAAGAATGCTCAAACTACTGCACAATAGCACTCATCTCACACACTAGCAAAGTAATACTCAAAATTCTCCAAGCCAGGCTTCAGCAATACATGAACTGTGAATTTCCAGATGTTCAAGCTGGATTTAGAAAAGGCAGAGGAACCAGAGATCAAATTGCCAACATCCGCGGGATCATCAAAAAAGCAAGAGAGTTCCAGAAAAACATCTCTTTCTGCTTTATTGACTATGCCAAAACCTTTGATGGTGTGGATCACAACAAACTGTGGAAAATTCTGAAGGAGACAGAAATACCAGATCACCTGAACTGCCTCCTGAGAAATCTGTATGCAGGTCAAGAAGCAATACTTAGAACTGGACATGGAACAACAGACTGGTTCCAAATCTGGAAAGGAGTTCATCAAGGCTGTATATTGTCACCGTGCTTATTTAACTTCTATGCAGAGTACATCATGAGAAATGCTGGGCTGGAAGAAGCACAAGCTGAAATCAAGACTGCTGGGAGAAATATAAATAACCTCAGTATTGCAGATGACACCACCCTTATGGCAGAAAGTGAGAAAGAACTAAAGAGCCTCTTGATGAAAGTGAAAGGAGAGTGAACAAGTCGACTTAAAAGTCAATATTCAGAAAACGAAGATCATGGCACTGGTCCCATCACTTCATAGCAGATAGATGGGGAAACAGTGGCAGACTTTATTTTGGGGGGCTCCAAAATTGGTGCAGATGGTGACTGCTGCCATGAAATTAAAAGATAGTTACTCCTTGGAAGGAAAGTTATGGCCAACCTAGATAGCATATTCAAAAGAGAGACGTTACTTTGCCAACAAAGGTCCATCTAGTCAAATCTATGGTTTTTCCACTAGTCATGTATGGATATGACAGTTGGACTATAAAGAAAGCTGAGTACCAAAGAATTGATGTGTTTGAACTGTTGTGGGGGAGAAGACTCTTGAGAGTCCCTTGGACTGCAAAGAGATCCAAGCAGTCCATCCTAAAGGAGACCAGTCCTGAGTGTTCATTGGAAGGACTGATGCTGAAGCTCAAACTCCAATACTTTGGCCACCTGATGCAAAAAGCTAAACTCATTTGAAAAGACTCTGATGCTGGGAAAGATTGAAGGCAGGAGGAGAAGGGGCCAACAGAGGATGAGATGGTTGGATGGCATCACCGACTCAATGGAGATGAGTTTGGGTAAACTCTGTGAGTTGGTGATGGACAGCAAGGCCTGGGATGCTACAGTCCATGGGGTTGCAGAGTCAGACACAACTTAGTGACTGAACTGAACTGAACATCATAAAAGAATCAGAATCATGAAACAAGTTACTATTTTGAGAAATCAGGCAGGGATCATAAAGAACCAAGTGGAAACTTTAAAACTGAAAAAGATACCCTTTAAAATGAAAAGTTTAGGATGAGATGGTTGGATGGCATCACCGACTCAATGGAGATGAGTTTGGGTAAACTCTGTGAGTTGGTGATGGACAGCAAGGCCTGGGATGCTACAGTCCATGGGGTTGCAGAGTCAGACACAACTTAGTGACTGAACTGAACTGAACATCATAAAAGAATCAGAATCATGAAACAAGTTACTATTTTGAGAAATCAGGCAGGGATCATAAAGAACCAAGTGGAAACTTTAAAACTGAAAAAGATACCCTTTAAAATGAAAAGTTTATGACTAAATTAAACAACAGATTTGATAGAATCAAAAACAGAACTAGCAAAATGAAAGATAAATCTAAAGACATAATCCAGAAGGACACATGAATGGAAAATATTAAAGAGACTAAAAGAGAGGTTAGAATGAAAAGATTTTAAATCATGTGTAGTGAGATTTCCCAGAAAATAGATTGAATGAGAGAAAAGTAATATTCAGAGAACATATGTATATGTCTTAAAACCAATGAAGAAAATGAGGTGGTTCTTTACTAACAGTCTCTTGACTCCCTTTTCTGGCACAGTAAATAGTATCACTACACACTGAATAATTACTGTTGTTCTTTCCTATATTGTACATTATAGTTTTCTCTTGTGTCCAGAAAAAATGTCTATCAGTCAATGAGAAAAAAACCAACTAGTTTAAAACTGTGCAAAAAAAAAAAATGAAGAGTTTACAGAAAGGTGTTTAATACAACAAACATAAAGCCAAGATTAATAGATTCAATAATACATTGCATTGACAAAAATGTGTGGAAAAAGCACCCATATATATTATTGGTGGAGGTGTAAAGTTTTTGAAGTCTCATTTCATTTTGTCCAGCAACTCTAGTTTAATTATCTTTCAGATATGCTTACATGTTTTTTCAAAGATTTATGCACAAAGATTTATTGCACATTGTTGCAGTAGCAAAAGACAGAAAGCAATCTAAATGTTTATTAATAGGGAACTGATTTCATCATTGTGCATTCATACTATGAAATACCATGCAGTCATTAAACAAAGAATAAACTCTCTCTATGTCATTTCAGCGAGGATTAAAATTTATAGACATTGAAAACAAACTTGTGGTCACCAAGGGAGAAAGCAGGATGAGGGAGGGATAAATTAGGAGATTGGGATTAACGTATGTGTGTGTGTTCAGTCAGCCAGTCAGGTCCGACTCTTTGTGACCCCATGGACTGTAGCCCACCAGGTTCCTCAGTCCATGGGATCTCCAGACAAGAATACTGGAGTGGGTTGCCATTTCCTCCTCCAGGAGATCTTCCTGACCCAGGGACTGAACCCTTGTCTCCTCGTCTACTGCATTGGCAGGCAGATTCTTTACCACTGAGCCACCTGGGAAGCCCGGTCACCAGTAACTATAGTTTTAACACATACACACTCCTGGGCTGGATCCCTGGGCCAAGAAGACCCCTGGAGAAGGAAATGGAAACCCATTCCAGTATTCTTGCCTGGGAAATCTCATGGACAGAGGAGCCTGGTGGGTTACCGTCCACAGGATCATAAGAGTCGGATATGACTTAGCTACTAAACCACTACCACCACCACCATATATAAAATAGATAAGCTCTCTCTCTCTCTCTCTCTCTCTCTATATATATATATATATATATATATATGTACTGCTCACTTGCTCAGTTGCTTCAGTCATGTCCGACTCTTTGCAACCCTATGAACTGTAGCCTTCCAGGCTCCTCTGTCCATGGGATTCTCCAGGCAAGAATACTGGAGTGGGTAGCCATTGCCTTCTCCAAGGGATCTTCCAGACCCAGGGATCGAACCAATGTCTCATTATGTCTCCTGCATTAGCAGGCAGGTTCTTTACACGAGCGCCACCTGGGAAGCCCGTATATTTATATACATATGTATGTATGTATAACTGTATATATATATATATGTATAACTGAATTGTTATGCTTGGTGTACACTTGAAACTAATACAAGATTGATATTATAAATCAATTATTCTTCAATTTTAAAAAGAAAACATTATTCAAAAATTCTTGTCAGTCCAATCAAAAGGGTCAAAGTCTGTGTTACCATCCCTTGAACTTAGCTGGGGCTTTGAGACTTCTTAAATGAATAGAATACAGCGGAAGTGATGATGTGGGACTTCCTAGGCTAGGTTAGGAAAGATCATACAGCTTCTACCAGTTTCTCTTAGGGCGATTGCTCTAGCAGCATTTAGTTGCCATGCATGTAATCTGGCTACCATGAAGCCACAATAATGGGTGGAGGGGGAGCAGAGGGAAGAAAAGTGTAGGGGAGAGAGAGACAGAGAGAGGCAGAGAGACAAAGAGGGAGGGGGATATGGCTGAGGAGGAATTGGCCCTTGTCTCCAGAGCTAGACATATTAAGTGATGAAGCCTGTGGCGTATAAAACTATTCCACCTCAAATTACCATCTGATTATAGCCACATGGGGATCCTGAGTGAGAATTCTACATGAGCCCAGTCAACCCCAGATTGATTGTCAAAATAAATGACCGTTGTTGTTTTAAGTCTCTCTTTTGAGACATTTTCTTGTGCCTGAAGCAATAACTGGAATAGCTGATAGAGATCATTCTCTAAAATATAATTTTAAGTGGAAAAAGTAAGGTGTAGAACAATATTTACAGTGAAATATTTTTTTTAATTTTTCAAAGGCATGTTTTAATGTATTATAACATGGAAGGATGAATAAAAATGGATAAGAGTAGTTGCTCCTTCAGAGGAAAACTGGAGGACAGGAGATAGTGGATGAGAGGAAAATTTTTCACTGTATATCAATTGTGTGCATGCGTGCTAAGTCCCTTTAGCTGTGTTTGACCCTGTGCAACCCTATGGACTGTAGCCCGCCAGGCTCCTCTGTCCGTGGGATTCTCCAGGCAAGAATACTGGAGTGGGTTCCCGTGCCCTCCTCCAGGGATCTTCCCGACCCAGGGACCAAACTTGCACTCTTATCTCTCCTGCATTGGCAGGCAGGTTCTTTACCACTAGTGCCACCTAGGAAGCCCTGTATATCAATTACTACCATTTAGAAATGTTTTTATCATGTGTGTGATATTTTAAAGAATTAAAAAACTTACCCTGTATCATTTTTGAAGCAGAGATAGGATTTGTTTAGAATTCTGGTTAGAATACTTCCTTCTGGTTAGTAATGTCAGTCCCAGGGAATCTTTCTATGGGTCCTAAAATAACATTATTTATACTAACAATTAAAGAACTACATTGGTAAGTGGGCTGATTCTTTTCTTAAAAAACAACCTTATATAGATATAATACACATATATAGACACAACTCAATTGATTTTTGCTATATTAACAGAGTTGTGCCACTGCCACCACAATCAATTTTAGAATATTTCATCATCCTCCCCAAAATCTTCATACCAATCAGTAGTTACTCTTGATTCTCCTCTCTTCCAGCCCCTGGCAACCACTGTTATATATTTTGTCTCCACACATGCCTGTGTCGCATCAGTCATGTCCAACTCTTTCTGACCCCATGGAATGTAGCCCACCAAGGTCCTCTGTCCATGGGATTCTCCAGGCAAGAATGCTGCAGTGGGTTGCCGTGCCTTCCTCCAGGGCATGGCAAGGAGGAGTCTCTTATGTCCCCTGCATTGGTAAGTGGGTTCTTTACCATTAATGCCACCTGGGAAGCCCCTTGTCTCCATAGGTTTGCCCGTTCTGGACATTGCCTAAAAATGGAATAATAGAGTATATGATATTTTGTGACTGGTTTCTTTCTCCTGGCACAATGAAATCAAGATTCATTCCTGCTGTAGCATGTATCAGTATTTGATCCCTCTCATAGCTCAATTATATTCCTTTGTTTGGATATACCACGTGTATTCACTCATTCTTGATGGATAGTTGGATAGTTTCATCTTTTTGGCTATAGAAGATAATATGAAACATTATGCACAACTTTTTGTGTGGACATTATTTTTATTTTTCTTGGGTATATACTTAGGAGTGAAAATCCTTGGTAATATGGTGATTCTATGTTAAACTTTTTGAAGGTAAGGTAAGGTAAAGTCACTCAGTCGTGTCCGACTCTTTGCGACCCCGTGGACTGTAATCTACTAGGCTTCTCTGTCCACGGGATTCTCCAGGCAAGAATACTGGAGTGGATTGCCATTTCCTTCTCCAGGGAATCTTCCTGACCCAGGGATTGAACCCGGGTCTCCCGCATTGGAGGCAGACGCTTTAACCTCTGAGCCACCAGGGAAGATCAAAAAAACTTTTTGAGGAGCTGTTTTTATTTTAAGCACTCCCCAGTTTTAAGTGGCTCAGTTGGTAAAGAATCCACCTGCAATGAGGGAGATGTGGGTTTGATCCCTGGGTTGAGAAGATCCCCTGGAGGAGGGCAAGGCAACCCACTCTGGTATTCTTGTCTGGAGGATCCCCATGGCAGAGGAGCCTGGCGGACCACGGTCCATGGGGTCACAAAGAGTCAGACACGACTGAGCAACTAAGCACACACCGTCTTACATTCCCACCAACAGTTTATGAAGTTTCCAATTTCTCCACATCCTTGCCAATAAACTGATTCTTAGAAGAAGTGACAAGAGCATAGACACAGGGGAAAGTTATGAGGAAGAAACGTGGTGAGGGAATCAGAACAGAGACAGAAAACAGACACAAGAGGGTGATCTCAAAGAAACCAAGACTTCAGGAATTTCAGACATTAAGCTTGTCTGAGTTCAAAATCCCTGATCTCCTAACTATTCTATTTCTATGTGAGAAACAAATGATGGAAATGAGGGGAAAGTTAGATTAAATAAAGAAGATAGGAAAACACTTACTGAGGTCATTCTTTTTCTATTAAGGCTGAAATAACAAAGTCCCAATTTAGGCACTGGACACGCAAAGTCATGTCTGATCCTTGAAGAAAGGATAGTTCATTTTTTATCCTAGAGTGAAGCTATGCTCGCCCATCTGCCACCACCTTGCCACAATGACTCTGTGTGTGCTCAGTCATGTCCAACTCTTTACAACACCTTCTATCCCCTCTACTCAGGTACAACGGAGTAGCAACATCTCATCCAGGGTTCTGCCTCTCCATATTTGGGATTCCCCACTCGTTTGTGCTCTATGCTGTAAAAGATGCCTTAATTACATTCCTGGAGCTGGAGATGAGAGCATTAGAGGTTAATGGTGTTGTTAGTTATTACAAATGGTGTTTTTGATTTGTGAGTAAGGAAGTGAAAGTTACATCCTTCACATATGAAGAATTTTAATTCCAATACTCACTGTGTCTTTCTCATGCAATGCAGTTGCAAAGCTTTGCAAAAATTTCTCCTGTTAGTGGCCGGTATTGTTATTGCTCCCTATTTTTTCAACTGTGTAAATGAAAACTACTGCCTGGCATTTTCCTTAGATGAAATTTTTACTAATCATGGAAATTTTTCCACAAATACCTTTTATGTACATTATCTTATTGAGTTCTCACAATAGTGCAGATAGGAAGAAACTGTGATTACCTTTAGGTCATGCATGAGGAAACTGAGGCTATATTTCTTTGGGCTGAATTAGAGGTTCAAGTTAAAAATATGTAAATATTGTTGGATAAACGTAAGAACTCCCTGCTCGCAAAAGAATACCTACTGGAGGTGAATGGAGGGGAGGATGGATAGGTGTAGTGTTTTCAATGCTGGCAATTATCAAGTAGAAAGGGAGACAACCATCTATCCAGATGGTTTAGACTAATGATTCCCAACATGTTCCGTGTTATGACACACTAATTTTGTCTAATTTTACTAATTCCCCAAAGCAATATGTGGGTTCTTAAAAG
Organism: Aepyceros melampus; assembly: GCA_006408695.1. Taxonomy (NCBI): domain Eukaryota; kingdom Metazoa; phylum Chordata; class Mammalia; order Artiodactyla; family Bovidae; genus Aepyceros; species Aepyceros melampus. Next base: position 606,657 of record SJXQ01006596.1, read on the forward strand.
TAATTAAAGTAGAATTAAATATTATGTTAATTAAACATGCCTTTAAATGAATTTTGAATGATGTAAATTGGTTTTACCCCTTGGGATAACTCCAAATTGCCTCTACTAATTTTGTGACAACTCTAAGTAGGAGCAAAACTAGAGGACTAAACCAGAATATCGTCAGATCCCTGAGCTTGTGTCTTAGGAGTTTATCCCAGATGCTTTTGGGGAACTATGGAAGGAAACTAATGTTACAGCAAAGTTCATTCCCTAGAACTGACTGATCCTCCACAGAGTTACCTTTATCTTAACTCTTCTCTTGGGCTAATGAGCCTCCTCTATGCCCTCCTTGTTTTCCAAGCACCGCAGACCATGAACTCCACTACTGATGACGTATTTTGTGATACTCCTCCTTTGATGAAGCTGCCATGTTTTTCTCTTTATCCTCTGTGACTCTGCCTGGCGTACTGTGATTCATGGGGTCGCAAAGAGTCGGACACGACTGCGCGACTGAACTGAACTGAACACTGCATTCACAAACACTCATCATCCTTACCTCAGCATCAGAAGCCTCTCAGCTCCAGGGCAAACACAAGTCCTTCATGCCCCGGCCTTCTACTGACTGCTCTCAGCCTCAGTTATGGAATCATGGCGTTCACCTGCTTTTCTCCCTCTGTCCATGGGATGGACACTCACTGGGCTGACACAGGCTGGCTTCAGTGTTCTACACCGAAATAATATGCCTGTTCAACTCCATAACCTGAGGGAAAATGTCTGGTAAAATCTTTTAGAACATCAGCTTTTCTCTTTTCCACTAGTTCAAACGAAAGTATCATTTAAAGTCTTTGTGCTCACATGAGATTTTATCATAGAATATAATTCTTCTTTCAAGTAACTTCATTTAACCAAGGCTCATGGCTTCCCAGGTGACGCAGTGGTAAAAGAATCTGACTGCCAATGCAGGTGATACAAGAGATATGGGTTAGATCTCTGGGTTGGTAAGATCCCCTGGAGTAGGAAGTGGCAACCCATTTCAGTATTCTTGCTTGGACAATTCCGTGGTCTGAGGAGCCTGGTGGGCTATAATCTAAGGGGCTGCAAAGAGTTGGACATGACTGTTCACAACATAGCACTCATGAATTTAACAAAATGCAGTCACATTCCAAACTGTGTATTTCATCTTTTGCTTTGAGCACATTGATAGAAGCTATGTGTTCTTCTTATCAATCTTTCAAAGTTCTTTGTTAACCATTTAGTCCTGAGAGTTCATCCTTACAGTGGGTATTATGAAACCATTAAGCTCAAGAGGAACAATGCTTATTGACTTGCATATTTTTCTAACGTATTTCAAGTGAAAAGAACATGGCACAAAATAATATTACATCATTATTCTACTAGAACTACATTTATAGACACATGTATGCATGCATTTAAAAGTATAACACAAAAAAGACATATAACAAAGTACTGGCAATTGTCTCTAGGTGCTGAGTCATAGTCATCTTACTTCTCTGTATTTTCCACTTTCTCAATAATGAGCACACCATTCTCTTATAATCAGGAAAAAGGTAATTTTAGATAATTCAATTAGTTATCAAGGTCAATCAGCATGTGTGGAAAAGGTGGCAGTTCTTACTGAAGAGAAATTAACACCTTTATTGTTGTTTTGAATTGAGGTTACATTTTTTAGGTAGGAACAAATCTCTAAAATTAAAATGTGAATTAGTGGGAACTTCCTGAGTTTGAAATAGTCATTTCACATACCTCCTTTCAAGAGAAACATCAAGTAAAATCCGTTTCTGCTTGCCTTTTTCGTTATGTACTTAAAACTTTTCTTCTCTGGAGCCCATATTTTATGCTCCTCAAGAGAAAAGGTTATAGCCCACCTGTCTCCCCATTCTCTTCTCTATGCTTCTAATACAGCCTAGAATAAGTTTGTATACACCATGAACACTTAGAAAATATTTGTTTTGGACTTGCTTATTTCTGTTTTCCATTAGTCCCAGCAGAGCCATGGTCTCAGAATTCTACAAAATGGCTTCTGCCTCTTCAGAAGCCTGGTATCTGTTCCCAGTGCCCCGCGTTGGTGTTCTGGGTCCCAGAACGCCACTTGGGCAGTGAGAGAGACCTCAGCCACTTCCAAGCTCCAGGATTTCTTCCCTTGCATGGACGGTAGATTCACTCCAGCCAGTCTCCCTGACACAGGGAGGCTTGAACAGGAGGCCATTCAAAATCCAGGAGGCAAGACACTTCCTCCCTGCATGGTGAGCATAGGAGTATTTCCTGCCATATCAATAAACAAGGATGTCAACATTATCAGGAATCCCAGCCCTCCAGGGCAGTCAGGAAAGAGAAGAATACCTAGGATCAGCAGCATTAGGCTGCAGCCACTCCCTACACCTTGAGGAGCTCAGGATGTGAAAAATACAGGATACTGGCCCCAGATAACTGAGATGCATATGAAAGGAATGATTTCAGTGAGCCCGGACTCTCACATCTTCCCATACAAAGAAAAGCGCTACATTACTTAACCTGGGATATTTGGTTTTCTTTAATTCACAAAAATACTTTTGATGTTCAGACTGTGCATGCCTGTGTGCTCAGTCGCATCTGACTCTGCGACCCCATGGACTGTAGCCCGCCAGGCTCCTCTGTCCATGGGATTTCCCAGGCAAGAACACTGGAGCAGGTTGCCATTTCCTCCTCCAGTGGATCTTCCTGATTCAGGGACAGAACCCGGTTTTCCTGTGTCTTGTACATCAACAGGTGGGTTATTTACCACTGTGCCACCTGGGAAGACCTACCTGCCCTTTGTTGCAAACTTCTATATAACTTGACTTCTCCTCCCAACTCCTGGGAGCACTTCTCTCAGGGTTACTTGAGATGCTGTCTTCTGGGCTTGAAGTCCTAAAAATTCCCACAGAATGAAACATAACTCTCAACTTTTAAGTTCTGACCATTTTTAAAGTCAACAATAAGACAGCCCTGACCAGATCCTCCAGGAAACCCAAGTGGTCTGGGCCAAAAGAGTCCCTAAGATGCCCTTGGCTTGGACCGTAGCTGGGAACCACGCAGCCAGCCGCATTCTGCAGCTCAGCCTTTGGGTCTGTAGAATCTTGTCACTGGGACCCCCAGAACCACCCTCCCCCAATATCTGAGCATGTGCTCAGCTCCTGACTCAGCCTGAGGATGGGCTCTGACTGAGCTCAATGTGACTGAGAACTCTGTCAGCAAGACCTTTCAGTCAGAGAAAGAAGCTGCTCTGAGCACTGCATCTGAAGCTGTGCTGGGGAGGAGACCCGGCCCCCAAGTGTAGCTGCCTGCAGCCCACCCTGCCTGTGTGCAGAGTGGGGACAGAGGGCTTGGAGACAAGCTGAGAGCTCCCTGGGAAGCAAGGCTCAGGTTCTTCTGTCACTGTGAGTGGCAAGTGCAGAGAGAGGTCAGTGGTTATTCTCTGATCACATCTGAGGGTATAGGAATGTTCCTGCTGGTCCAGTGGCTAAGACTTCATGCTCCCAATGCAGGGGGCCCCGGTTCAATTCCTGGTCAGGGAATTTGAGCCCACATGCTGCAACTAAGGTTTGCTGAGATGGGAACACCAGAGATTGCCTTGGATGGTCCTTTTCATTAACCCTATAGTTAAGAGCCATTATTTATAAGACAACATCCTCTTCTTGAAAGCCTATTGGAAAAGCAACAAAATGAGAAGTGATGTCCCTGAAGTTGAATTTAGTAGTCTGATATTGCAGAAAACAGTACTCAAGAACACCACACTTGGAAAGTTGGAGAACTCAGGTTTATTATGCCGGCAAGCCCAGAGGAGTTAATACTCCAAGCTCTGAGCCCTGAAAAAGGGATTACAGAGTTTTTATAGACAGACTATAGTGGGCAACACTAGCTGTTAATAGGCTGGTTTAAACTAAGGGGTTTCATGCCCACAGGAACAGCAGTCAAGATGAGGAGGGGGATGCCTGACCTTTACATGGGCAGGCATGATTAAGCAGGTTTGCAAGGGCCAGGCAATTGCAAAAAGCAGGACAAGGAAGAGTGAGATAAGCTCCAGTTCCTAGTAATAAGTAATAAGTCCCCACTTTCTGAGACTACGTGACCTACATGATCCGGACTTTGCAAGGAGCAAGCTGAGTTACAGAGGCAGAAGGAGCAGGAGGTTATGGAAAGTTTTAACTTTTCCTCTTCATTGAGACCCAGTGTCATATAGCCTAACACTAGCTCAAATGGGTCCTGAGTCTGTGAAAGGACTAAACTCTACCAGTGACAGCTGACTCAGCTCACTCATTTGTATAAATCTAGTGGAGTTTCCCTGAAGCCTGAGCAGTCACTGGAGACTAAGTCTGGTTATACACTGTACAGACAATGGGTAAACACCATTTGGAACACAGACCTACAGCAGATCCAGAGTAAACAAAACCTGATGCTTGAAGAATATCTAAAAACTGTAGAACCCTAGTGTTGGGGGAAGCACACTGACTGAAACCGCCCACCCTGGCCAGGCACCATAGTCACCATTTGCACGAGTTGTTTTACGACAGGAGGTCCTGGTAAAGAACACGGAACTAATAAGCCCCCACCAACAGGGAGAGTTCAGGAAAACTCAAAAAGCAACACCACATGTCCAACCATCTCCCAGAGTCCTTCTTGCTGGCATCCATCTTGACTGAACAAGGTGTGCACCACCGGTAAGGATTTGGAGTCAGAATGATTGGCTAAAGACAACCTGGAACCTAATCCCATCACCATAAAACCTAAGCCTGCAAGCAGTTCTCCTGGGTTCCTTAACCCCACTGCTCTTGGCCCAGGCACAGATTCCCAATGAAATCTCTTGCTTTGTCAGCACATGTGTCTCCTTGGACAATTCATTTCTGAGTGTTAGACAAGAGCCCACTTTCGGGCCCCTTTCTGCAACACTAGGAGCAAAAAATAAGAATGAAAAAGTTATTAAGTGGATAACGTGTCTGGGCATTATTCTATTCAATGTACATGCATTACCTCACAGCAACCTTAAGTTATTGTCGACTAAAAAATATAGCCACAACCTGAAAGTAGAGAGTTATTTTATTTTGTGGAAATGTTTAGGACTCTGACCCCGGGAGACAGCATCTCAGTATCTCTGAGAAAACTGCTCCAAGGGAGTAAGGAGGGTGAGTCAGACTATACATAAGTTTTCAACAAAGGGAGCAGGCAATCTAAATGTCAAATACCAGGTATCAAGTTAAGGAATTTAGCATTCTATGTATGAGTAGATGCACTGAATTCATTCCTTTCATATACACCTGCCAGGGTCCAGCCCCGGAGGATCCGGGTGATTCGAAGGTGGAGACAGAGTCGGTGTACTAGGAAAGAACTTATTCAATTACAGATAGAGAGAGATTAGGAAATTAGCAGAAAAAGGGGCTGAATAACTTGGCTTACATGGGATGCCAATCACCACCTACGTAGGCCACAGGCATCTTTCCGTTCTCCCGAAGGAGAGGAGGCACTGAGGCCTCCCCGGTCTGATCTTAGAAGCCCAGGCAGAGTTAGTAGGCTTGGTGAGGACCCAAGCCAGATGGGAATTCAGCCAAAAAATAGTAAGAGGTATTAGAGGAGAGAAAGAGGCTGAATAACTTGGTTTACACGGGATGCCAATAAAATTCCAAGACAAGGAATTTGCACCATCTACGTTGGGCCACCGGCGCCACTTGAACATTGAAAGGTGCCCCTCCTTGGGCACCTTTTCGCGTGGACTTGAAAGCCGGGGCAAGTAAGCAGACGTGGCGGGCACCCGTGCTCCAGATGGGAATTCAGCCAGAAATACGGAGGACGAGAAAGAACGACATGGGGGAATCAGTCTTTCAAGAAACTGATCCGTTTTCTTTATTTTCAGGTTTGCTTATATACCTTTTGTTACACATAGGGATGAATACAGAGTCACGCGGGGGTCAGCAGTCCTGACCTTTATCAAAATCAGGTGCTTTACATAAAAAAAGGTCTTAGGGGTTTTACATCATCTTCTGGCCGTGAGGCCTGCTGACACTTTATGACCCTCTCTTTCTGATAACCAAAAAACTTATTTTTTCCAAGGGTGTTTTTTCTTAAACCAGGCACCACCCTCCAAATAAAGTT
>SJXQ01006596.1:613001-631568 GCA_006408695.1 Aepyceros melampus
TCATTATAAGGGCAGGGAATATGGAGATTTAACAGCAAACATCAGCCCAACAAGTGAAATCCTTTCACCAATGTTCCCCTTAAGATCTATTTAGTCTTAAGATAGTGATAAAGTTACATTTTTACATAGCAAGGACACAGTGATTTATAACAAAGTACAGTGATCTATAACAAAGGAGAAAATTCATTAACTCAAAAAGTCTAGTATTGCTAACATCAAAAACTACTATATTTCTTTTTCTATATTCCAAATACATTGATTAATATATTCCCAGGTGCCTAAGGACATGGAGGCCTGGGGTAATCATTGACTCAACAATGAGAAAAGCCCTATGCTAATTAAGACCTTCAAAATACTCCAAACTCTCTGTGCTGTTTATGGTTGAGAGGTAGTAAACAATCATGTGCTTAGTGGCAGGAGTATGGATAATCCTATCACACAAGCTAGTTTGCCAGCAGAGAGGTTTGACCGCAGACACCCTTGTCACACCTAAGGGCAGGGAATTAGTAGCAATTATTGGCACAAAAAATGAAAAACCCTTCACCAATATAATTCCTAATCAACCCACTATACTAATAAATTCTAACTTCCCAAAAGAATCTGCCTTTAGTAAGTCTAAAACATCTCGTGCCTCTCACTGTTGGGAGGCTGTAAACAATCACATGTGGCCAGACGAACCTATACAGGCAGGCTAGATAACCTTCAGAGGAGTTCGTAAGCTGAAACACTCTTGTCATGCCCAGGAATTTTTATTAACTGGGGCTGCAAGTTAACTCCTTCTCTGAGAGAAATGGTTATGGGGGAGAGCCCTCCGTAAAGTCAGAGGTGTAGGTGAGAGCATAAAACAGACTCTGATTTTGGGGGTAGATGCTCTGGAACAGGGGGTTTCCTGAGGCTTGATCACGCCTTTGCGTATGCCAAGCCTCTTTCCTCATGACCTTTGCCATGGGCGGAGTTCTTCACACTGGCCCCCGGCAACTTCAAAAACGGTCCACATCAAAAAAAAAAAAAAAAATCTTAAAAGACATAGCTCATAGAGTCATTCTGGCTTTGCTCATGCCCATACCACTCTGTGCTCCATGTCCGGCCTTCTACTACTTCTGTTAGAGCTTGCACAGTGTTTGTAATGCCCATATTTATATAGCTGACTGCCTCACTAGCCCATCAGTTACATGAGATTAGAAATGAGGAATACTCATTTTGGCATTCATGGTCCAGCATAGCCTTGGATGAGTTAATACCAATGAATCATTTTCCTGTGACTACAGCACTGTCACACAGTTTATCTTGGCAACAACTCCCTGATGTGGGCAGGGATCCTCCTTCTCTGTTTTGCAGATAAGAAACTGACATTCAAGGGACTTTACCTGACTTGTTGATGTGTACACTACCAGTAAGTGGACAAGTTCATTCTAGAACCCATTTCTGCCTGGTTCTGGCTGGCATGTGATAACGGATGTCAGTCAAATTACTGGACACAGTTACTCCATACCACCACTTTTCATAGCAGACCTTTCAATCCTGTGACAAAATGATAGACAAATAAGTAAAGCAGCTAATCAGTCCAAATTCATTCCTCCATGACGGAGAACTATTTCCTAGGAAACCAAACCTGGGCAATTTTCTCAAAAAATGAAAAGGAACAAATAGATGGCATGTTTAGTTAGCAGCAGCTATTCAGGAAGGAGGCTGAAATTATTCGTTAAGGTATTAAAAAAATCCACCACATAAAAAAGCTTGAATATGATACAATACCCAAATAGGGAGTATTCAGTTGTTAGACTTTCATATTAAAAGAAAAACAAAAGGTTTAAGTAGAAAATAATAAAACGGTGAATATTAAAAACTCTCTGATGTCTCTAACCCCAAAGTACTGTTTTCTGAGTAAATGAACAATTTAACCATCAGCTAAAGATAGTATTTACCTTTTCCTTTATTTTTCCTTTTTAAGAAATCCATCATATAGTAATAAACTCAGACTGTATCAGCATAACTTTGCAGTGGCAGATGAGAAAAATAAAATGGCAATCATTCATTAAAAAAAAAACAAAAAGCAGATTGCATTTCCCCCATGACACCTCCCATCTGACACACATACCCTGCAAGCCCACAACAGAGTCATACATGTGATTCTGACATGTGGGATGTTAAAAGAGACATTGTCCCTAACATATGCGCATAGGCTGTGTATCATACAAGGCTGAAGGTGTAGTTGTGCGACTTGGAGAGACTCAAATTTCTTTATAGCCATGGCTCCTGCAAGGAGATTTCCCATAAAAAGTAGGCATTAGTGCTCATGCCTTAGCGCAGATTTTCAGGCTTGTGGCTAATTTGCGTCTTTTTTTTTTTTTTTTTTTTCTTTTTTAAAATTTTTGACTAAGCTGAGCAGCATATGAGATCTAAGCTCAACCAGGGATTGAACCCTGGAGTAGAAGCTTGGGGTGTTAACCATTGGACCAACAGGGAAGTCCCTGAATTGCTCTATTCTTATTATGTTTGTAGAATCGTATGGTTTATAGATGTCAACTTGGACAATTTTGACTTGTTAGGGACAAAACGAGAAGGCAATGGCAACCCACTCCAGTATTCTTGCCTGGAAAATCCCACAGATGGAAGAGCCTGGTGGGCTGCAGTTCATGGGGTCACTATGAATCCGACACGACTGAGCGACTTCACTTTCACTTTTCACTTTCATGCATTGGATAAGGAAATGGCAACCCACTCCAGTGTTCTTGCCTGGAGAATCCCAGAGACGGGGGAGCCCCGTGGACCGCCGTCGATGGGGTTGCACAGAGTCGGACACGACTGAAGCGACTTTGCAGCAGCAGCAGCAGCAGCAAGGACAAAAATCAAATGTTGACCATGAGAGACCTCTCTGTGTATTTGTTTACACTTTTGAACTATTAAATCTGTAGCTCTTTTCTTTTGGACATGGGGAGAAATTGCCCTTATGATCTCTTATGACCTTGTGGTCATCTGCTCTTCTGAAGACCGGTACAACTTTTTGCCCACAAACTCTTGATATTCCTCTAGTCCCACTAGGTAATGAGGCATCGAGTGCTGTTTAAACATTTCATTTACTGAAGGATCAGATAAACATCCCAAAGCAGGGTCAAATATTGGGACCAGGAGTTGGGATTTCAGATAACTCTTGTCTTTATTCTTTTTTCCCTACCTTCTGTTCAAGGGTGGCAGAGAACACGGTGGGATAGACGATTGATCCTTTTTTTATTATTATTATTCTTAATGATTTTAATATACATTTATTTAATTGGAGGTTAATTACTTTACAATATTGTATTGGTTTTGCCTATAACATGAAACAAAGTCCTTAGAACCTAGTATTAGTCTGTTTACAGGGTCTCAGTGAAAAAGTAGCTAAAGTGTTAATTTCAAGATTAAGTCCTCTCAGGACCAGTGGCTGGATATTTCAAAATCAAAAATTACATAAAAGTAGGTACAGAGGAAGTAATGATAGAATCCAGTGTTATTCATCATGTTAAATTACAAGAACTCCCCTATTAATCAGAGCTTCTGATGTCTAAGTGCTGTCACCTCTTTCATTTTGCAGCATGCAAAAAATAGCCAAGTAGTGGACACTCATTCCTTTATAGCCTTCTGCTTTCTTAGTTGTGAATTAAACTGATTTGCCATTTAATATGTGCCAGCAGCCAGCCATTTTTCTTGGTCTGCTGCCTATAAGTGAATTGCTGTCTTGCTGTTTCCACCCTCAGCCTTACCAAGTTATAAAGGGGGACAATTCTGACTGGTGCTCCTTAGCATGTGAAATGTTACTAGAATAATGTTTGCTAGTGCCCGTTGGATCAAGGCTCTGCCAGTAGTTTTAATGTGAACTTTATTTTCTATAGTTTGTAAGAGGAACATGGGGGACTAAAGCTTGACTTTGGATAGATTATATTAGTACAGTAAATCAAATTCATTTTGTGTGTCCCCAAAGACCCCAAAATAAAGTTCATATTTCCATGTATGGCTTTGAAGTTCCTCCCTATTCTGATCTCAACCATCTTTTCCTGGTTTTAGTCCCACAGTACTTGGACTAACATTGTATCTAGCATTGTAGATCCCATTCTCCATCCTGCAGTGGAAGTAATTTTTTTAATAACTAAGGTCAGATCCTTACTCAGAATTTTTCAATGATTTCCCATGGATCTCAGGATAAAGTACTAAATCTAAAACATAGCTTAAAAGGTCATACATGATCTGACACCTTTCCAGTTCTCTACTATCTCCTACATGAGATTTTCAGTTTCTGTAACATGCTATCATCTTGGGTGCCATTTCCTTCTCCACACTTGATAAACCTCACATATTTTATTTGGCTCAGGACACTCTTCAATACCACATACACCATGCATGCATGCTAAGTCGCTTCAGTCCTGTCCAACTCTTTGAGACCCTATGGAGTGTAGCCCATCCGGCTCCTCTGTCCATGGGATTCTCCAGGCAAGAATACTGGAGTGAGTTGCCATGACCTCCTCCAGGGGATCTTCCTGATCTGGATAAAACCCATGTCTCCTGTGCCTCCTGAACTGGGAGGCAAGTTCTTTACCTCTGAGCTACCAGGAAAGCCCATAAATACTATACCCTTATCTTAGTATCATGCAAGGCTTACCTGGTGTCTCAGATGGTAAAGAATCTGCCTGCAATGTGGGAGATCTGGGTTCAATCCCTGGGTTGCAAAGATAACCTGGAGAAAGGAATGGCAACACGCCCTAGTACTGTTGCCTGAGGAATCCTATGGATGGAAGAGCCTGGTAGGTTACAGTTCATGGGGTTGCATAGAGTTGGACACAACTGAGCGACTTCACTTTCACTTTTTTCACTTTTACAGCTCTGTTCAGCCATATGACCAAGTTTTGAACAATAGAATGTAGTTGCAACCTCTGGGTTATATCATTGAAGACAACGGGTGTGTCTTTGCCTTCTTATTTTCCTTTTATTTGACAGATGTTAGTGAGGAGAACTTTTAGGGCTATCTCAACCAGACAGAGAAAGACAAGACCTCAGAAGAAACAGAAGAGCGAAGGTGTCCAGAGCCTGACACCATGGAACCCAGTATAGTTATCACAACTCAGCATTTTGTGGTGCAAGTCCACTCTACCAATTCAGACTTTGGCATGCAAGGCAAAATAGTTCTCTACTTTCAGCCACAATGTTTGAGTCTAAGTTATAGACAATTGCAACTGATAAGATATCTTCACTAATAACCAGTGTTATTGGCAGCTTTCTAGTTTAATAATGTTTTAAGGAATAAACAAGTTACTCTATGCTCAGTTCAGTTCAGTTCAGTCGCTCAGTCATGTCTGACTCTTTGCAACCCCATGAATTGTAGCACACCAGGCCTCCCTGTTCATCATCAACTCCTGGAGTCCACCCAAAACCAATGTCCATTGAATCAGTGATGCGATTCAACCATCTCATCCTCTGTCGTCCTCTTCTCTTCCCACCCTCAATCTTTCCCAGAATCAGGTCTTTTCAAATGAATCATCTCTCTGCATCTGGTAGCCAAAGTATTGGAGTTTCAGTTTCAACATCAGTCCCCCCAATAAACACCCAGGACTGATCTCCTTTAGGATGGACTAGTTGGATTTCCTTGCAGTCCAAGGTTTCTCAAAAGTCTTCTCCAACACCACAGTTCTGAAGCATCAATTTTTCTGCTTTCAGCTTTCTTTATAGTCCAACTCTCACATCCATGCATGACTACTGGGAAAACCATAGCCTTGACCAGACAACTCTGTTGACAAAGTAATATCTCTGCTCTTTAACATGCTGTCTATGTTGGTCATAAATTTCCTTCCAAGGAGTAAGCGTCTTCTAACTTCATGGCTGCAATCACCATCTGCAGTGATTTTGGAGCCCCCAAAAATAAAGTCTGACATTGTTTCTGGTATTTCTCCATCTACTTGCCATGAAGTGAAGGGACCAAAACTTTTTCACTCTCCTCTTTCACTTTCATCAAGAGGCTCTTTAGTTCTTCACTTTCTGCCATAAAAGTGGTGTCATCTGCATATCTGAGGTTATTGATATTTCTCCCAGCAATTTTGATTCCAGCTTGTGCTTCCTCCAGTCCAGCATTTCTCATGATGTAATCTGCATATAAGTTAAATAAGCAGGGTGACAATATACAGCCTCAATGTATTCCTTTTCTTATTTGGAACCAGTCTGTTGTTCCATGTCCAGTTCTAACTGTTGCTTCCTGACTGCATACAGGTTTCTCAAGAGGCAGGTCAGGTGGTCTGATATTCCCATCTCTTTGCTACTTAAACAGTATTTTTGTAGAATGCTAAAATAAACATGATTGCTACCTTTTTCACATGTTCTTAAATGTCTTAGCTTTCTTTTGGCAGGATATCAAGTATTGTGTCACTGTTATTGTTATTTTAGTGTTATTTGCACTCAAAAATTGCCAACATCCGTTGGATCATAGAAAAAAACAAGAGAGTTCCAGAGAAACATCTACTTCTGCTTTATTGACTACACCAAAGCCTTTGACTGTGTGGATCACAACAAACTGTGGAAAATTCTTAAAGTGATGGAAACACAAGACCACCTGACCTGCCTGTGAGAAATCCGTGTGCAGGTCAAGAAGCAACAGTTAGAATCAGATATGGAACAATGGACTGGTTCAAATTGGGAAAGGAATACATCAAGGCTGTATATTGTCACCTGTTTATTTAATTTATATGCAGAGAACATCATGTGAAATTCCAGGCTGCATGAAGCACAAGCTGGAACCAAGATTGCTGAGAGAAATATCAATAAACTCAGATATGCAGAAGACATCACCCTTATGGCAGAAGGGCTTCCCTTGTAGCTCAGCTGGTAAAGAATCTGCCTGCAATGCGAGAGACCTGGGTTTGATCTCTGGGTTGGGAAGATTCTCTGGAGAAGGGAAAGGCTACCCACTCCAGTATTCTGGTCTGGAGAATTCATGGACTGTACAGTCCATGGGGTTTGCAAAGAGTCAGACATGACTGAGTAACTTTCACTTCACTTCACTTATGGCAGAAAGAGAAGAGGAACTGAAGAGCCTCTTGATAAAACGGAAAAAGCTGGTTTAAAACTCCACATTCAAAAAACTAAGATCACAGCATCTGGTCCCATAACTTCATGGCAAATAGATGGGGAAACAATGGAAACATTGACAGACTATTTTCTTGGGCTCCAAAAACACTGAAGATGGTGACTGAAGCCATTAAACTAAAAGAAGCTCGCTCCTTGGAGAAGAGCTATGACAAACCTAGAGGGTGAATTAAAAAGCAGAGACATTTCTTTGCCAACAAAGGTCTGTCTAGTCAAAGCTATTGTTTTTCCAGTAGTCATGTATGGATGTGAAAATTGGATCATAAGGAAAGCTGAGCACCAAAGAATTGATGCTTTTGAACTGTGGTGTTGGAGAAGACTCTTCAGAATCCCTTGGACTGCAAGGAGATCCAACCAATCCATTCTGAAGGAGATCAACCCTGGGATTTCTTTGGAAGGAATGATGCTAAAGCTGAAACTCCAGTACTTTGGCCACCTCATGCGAAGAGTTGACTCATTTGAAAAGAGTTTGATGCTGGGAGGGATTGAGGGCAGGAGGAGAAGGGGATGACTGAGAATGAGATGGCTGGGTGGCATCACTGACTCAATGGATGCAAGTCTGAGTAACTCCGGGAGTTGGTAATGGACAGGGAGGCCTGGCATGCTGCACTTCATGGGGTCACAAAGAGTCGGACACGACTCAGTGACTGAACTGAACTGAACTGATGCTTGCCTTGCTCTGTCTCCACAGTGACTTGTTTATCTATCTTGAATTAGGTTTGTTTAAAAAAAATGAGTTTGATTTTGTCTGTGAAGTAGAATCATGAGCTGCAACTGGGAAGTCCCCTTCACAGTTTCTACCTTGGGATGAATGTTAATGGGGATGGAATACTGCCTGGAGACTCATGAGGGAAATGTGTTTTAACTAACATTTTTAACAGCAAAAATATCAATGTGATTCATTTTGAGCAACAAGTATGAAGGATCTAGGCAGAACACGGTGTAAACAATGTTGCCTGTCACCCCAGTGTAGACATGAGTAAATAAGAACCTTTCTTTTTTCAGAAGTGTCCCTGCTCAAATAATAAATACCATGTTCTTCCTAGGACCTCCCAAGGCTTGTAACTGGTGGATGTCAAGTTGGGATGAAATGGGGTTCATTTAGTACTAGAGTCTAATGAGCCTGTGAGAGCAGAACATACATGGCACTGGAAGTGGAAACAGTCTTGCCATCCATTGAGGTTGCCTGCTGAAACCATGGTCAAAGAATGTCTATGGTGAAGTGCTAGGAATATGTCTTATCTTGGTGCCTCAGGTTATAGAGCTTATTTCTCAAGTTCAGGGAGAGAAAGAAGGATTTGATTCTTCATTATCTGAAATTTCAGAAAGTTACATCCATCTATCATCAAATACTGTTCATTGGTATAAATTTTCCCAGAGTCTTCCAGTCATTTTAAACTATTACTATCATTATGATCTAGTCAAGGTGTATATGCAGATGGTTAAAAACAAATGGTATATGATAGCCCTAAATGAGAAGTGAAAGTTCTCCCTTGGCTTTCTCTTTGTGATATAGTTAAAAATTACACACACACACATACACACACACACACTCCTTTTGTGGTTATTACTAACATTGTAAATGATGGATGGATTAGAAATCTGTTTATTGATATAAGAACTTTAAATGGTGGTTCAGTTCAGTGGCTCAGTCGTGTCCAACTCTTTGCAACCCCATGTACTGCAGAATGCCAGGCCTCCCTGTCTATCACTTACCTTGCTTGAAAATGAGCTATTTAGCTTAATTCTACTAACTTTATTCCTCATGTCTTCCTCACTGAATGTTATTAATTATATTATTACATTTAATCATTCTGTAGGATCCCTTTATATATAAACACACATTTGAAGCATTCGTGGAATAAAAATGTATAGTTAATGAAAGTAAATATCCATGTACCCGTGAGGAAGGGTAAATACAACCGTGCTAACACCCCAGTCACAATTCCCTACCTCTTCCATGAGAGTTACCATACCCCTGACTTTGATGTAGATAATTTATTTGCTTTTCTTTATGTTTTTACCACTTATAATCTTAAAGACTATAATTTTATTTCATTAATTTTGTATTTTATACAAACAGATTCATGCATTATGATTTTATATTTGGGTACTTTAACCAATAGTATATTTATATCTGTGCTGCTATGTGTTCATTTTCATCACTATATTTTTCTGTTGTTAAGTATATATATGCAATGTATACACACACACACACACACATACGAAGTTCATCCATTTTGATGTCAATGGCATTTAGGTAACATTGATTTGGTAAATTTTATATTTATTGCCCATTGATTATATTATTTTATGTTGTATCTGTTTAGATTTCTTGCACACTTTAGATCTTTTTTATTAATTCAAAAAATAGTTGTTTGGCTGCACTGGGTGTTAGTTGTAGCATGTGTGATCTAGTTCCCTAACCAGGGATGGAACCCAGGCCCCCTGCACTGGCTGCACGGAGTCTTAGCCACTGGACCACCAGAGAAGTCCCTTTAGAACTTTATTGACAATCAAAAAAAAAAAATACACACACACACACATACGAAGTTCATCCATTTTGATGTCAATGGCATTTAGGTAACATTGATTTGGTAAATTTTATATTTATTGCCCATTGATTATATTATTTTATGTTGTATCTGTTTAGATTTCTTGCACACTTTAGATCTTTTTTATTAATTCAAAAAATAGTTGTTTGGCTGCACTGGGTGTTAGTTGTAGCATGTGTGATCTAGTTCCCTAACCAGGGATGGAACCCAGGCCCCCTGCACTGGCTGCACGGAGTCTTAGCCACTGGACCACCAGAGAAGTCCCTTTAGAACTTTATTGACAATCAAAAAAAAAAAAAAGAACTTTATTGACAATCATTTCCACTTTGACTTTGAGGAGTGGCTCAGCTGGTTAAAAAAAAAAAAAATCTGCCTGTAGTGCGGGAGACCTGGGTTCAGTCCCTGGGTTGGGAAGATCCCCTGGAGAAGGGAAAGGCTACCCACTCCAGTATTCTGGCCTGGAGAATTCCATGGACTCTATAGTCCATGTGTTCACAGAGTCGGACATGACTAAGGGACTTTCACTTATCTGCATAAAGGCCCTTTGTCAATTATATGTGTTTAAAATTTCTTCTTCTACTCTGTGAACCTTTTCATCTTTCCTGATTGTATTTTTCCTTATATGCCTTTTGTATTTAGGTCTACAGTCTACCTGGATTTTACTTTTGCATGTGTATATGGTGTGAGGTAAAAGTCAAGTTTTATTGTTTAGTTCAAATGGTTTCCTCAGTTAAATAGTCTTTTTCTACCTACTTTGAAGTTCCACCTTTACTATAAACTAAATATTCAAAACTATGTGGGGGGATGACTGGGGGAGACTGGATTCATGTATATGTATGGCTGAGTCCCTTCACTGTTCACCTGTAACTACCACAACATTGTTAACTGGCTGTTGTCATTCAGTCACTAAGCTGTGTCTGAATCTTCAAAACCCCATGGACTGCAGCATTCCAGGCTTCTCTGTCCTTCACTATATCCCAGAATTTGTTCAAATTCATACTCATTGATTCAGTGATGCCATCCAATCATCTTGTCCTCTGTCATCCCCTTCTCCTCCTGCCTTCAATCTTTGCCAGCTTCAAGGTCTTTTCCAGTGAGCTGGCTTTTCACATCAGTTGGCCAAAGTATTGTAGCTTCAGTGTAAGTCCTTCCAATGACTATTGTGCATTGATTTCCTTATGGATTGACTGGTTCAGTCTCCTTCCTGTCCTAGGGGGACTCAAGATTCTTGAGCACCACAGTTTGAAAGCATCAATTCTTCAGCACTCAGCCTTCCTTACAGTCCAGCTTTCACATCTGTACATGACTACTGGAAAAACTATAGCTTTTACTATACAGACCTTTGTTGGCAAAGTGATGTCTCTGCTTTTTAATATGCTGTCTATGTTTGTCATAGCTTTTCTTCCAAGGAGCTAGTGTCTTTTAATTTCATGGCTGCAGTCATCATCCACAGTGATTTTGGAGCCCAAGAAAATAAAATTTGTCACTGTTTCCATTTTTTCCCCATCCATTTTCCATGAAGTGATAGGACGGGATGCCATGGTTTTCTTTTTCTGAATATTGAGTTTTAAGCTAGCTTTTCCACTCTACTCTTTCACTTTCATCAAGAGGCTCTTTAGTTCCTCTTTGCTTTCTGCCATTAGCATGGTATCATCTGCATATCTGAGTTTATTGGTACTTCTCCCAACAATCTTCATTCCAGCTTGTGATTCATCCAGTCTGGCATTTCTCATGATGTACTCTATACGTAAATTAATATGCAAGGTGACACTATACAGCCTTGTCATACTCTTTTCCGAATTTTGAAACAGTCTCTTGTTCCATATCTGGTTCTAACTCTTGCCTCTTGACCTGCATATAGGTTTTTCAGGATGCAGGAAAGGTAGTCTGGTATTCCCATCTCTCTCAGAATTTTCCAGTTTGTTTTGATCCTTTAGCATAGTCATTGAATCAGAAGTAGATGTTTTTCTCAGCTTCCCTTGCTTTTTATATGATCTAACGGGTGTTGCCAATTTGATCTCTGGTTCTTCTGCCTTTTCTAAATCCAACTTGTACATCTGGAAGTTCTCAGTTCACGTACTGTTGAAGTCTCTTTTGAAGTATTTTAAGCAATAACTTACCAGTGTGTGAAATGAGCACAAATGTACAGTAGTTTGAACATTCTTTGACAATGCCTTTCTTTGGGACTGGAATGAAAACTGACCTTTTCCATTCCTGTGGCCACTGCTGAGTTTTCCAAATTTTCTGGCATATTGAGTGCAGCAATTTCACAACATCATTTTTTAAGATTTGAAATAGCTCAACTGGAATTTCATCACCTCCACTAGCTCTGTAGTAATGCTTCCTTAGGCCCAATTGACGTCATACTCCAGGATAATTGGCTATACCCAGTACAAAATAAAAGACTAAAGTTGTTGTTTTTTTTTTTAAGAGCATATGGGTCTTTTTCTGAACTCTATTTCATTTTATATAAGTCCACTTATCTTTCCTTTAATGCCATCAATCACTATCATTTTATAAATAAGTTTTGATGTCTACTACACTGAATTATTCCTCCTTGCTCATTAAGATCTTCTTAGTTACATGTGGACGCTCACATTTCTGTATACATTTTAGAATCAGCTTGTGAAGTCCAACAGATTTAAAATTTTATAGATCTATGTTAAATCTATACATCATCTTGCTAAAAAGTGATATCTTCATATAGTTCAGTTCAGTTGCTCAGTCGTGTCCGACTCTTTGTGATCCCATGAATCGCAGCATGCCAGGCCTCTCTTCCATCACCAACTGGCGGAGTTCACTCAGACTCACCTCCATCGAGTTGGTGATGTATACCAGCCATCTCATCCTCTGTCGTCCCCTTTTCCTCCTGCCCTCAATCCCTCCCAACATCAGAGTTTTTTCTAATGACTCAATTCTTCACATGAAGTGGCCAAGGTACTGGAGTTTCAGCTTGAGCATCATTCCTTCAAAAGAAATCCCAGGGTTGATCTCCTTCAGAATGAACTGGTTGGATCTCCTTGCAGTCCAGGGGACTCTCAAGAGTCCTCTCCAACACCACAGTTCAAAAGCATCAATTCTTCGGTGCTCCACCTTCTTCACAGTGCAACTCTCGCATCCATACATGACCACAGGAAAAACCATAGCCTTGACTAGATGGACCTTTGTTGGCAAAGTAATGTCTCTGCTTTTGAATATGCTATCTAGGTTGGTCATAACTTATCTTCCAAAGAGTAAGTGTCTCTTAATTTCATGGCTGCAGTCACCATCTGCAGTGATTTTGGAGCCCCCCAAAATAAAGTCTGACACTGTTTCCATTGTTTCCCCATCTATTTGCCATGAAGTGATGGGACCGGATGCCATGATCTTCATTTTCTGAATGTTGAGCTTCAAGCCAACTTTTTCACTCTCCTCTTTCACTTTCATCAAGAGGCTTTTTAGTTTCTCTTCACTTTCTGCCATAAGGGTGGTGCCATCTGCATATCTGAGGTTATTGATATTTTTCCCAGCAATCTTGATTCCAGTTTGTTCTTCTTCCAGCCCAGCATTTCTCATGATGTACTCTGCATATAAGTTAAATAAGGAGGGTGACAATATACAGCCTTGACATACTCCTTTTCCTATTTGGAACCAGTCTGTTATTCCATGTCCAGTTCTAACTGTTGCTTCCTGACCTGCATATAGGTTTCTCATGAGGCAGGTCAGGTGTTCTGGTATTCCCATCTCTTTCAGAATTTTCCACAGTTTATTGTGATCCACACAGTCAAAGGCTTTGGTATAGTCAATAAAGCAGAAATAATATTTTTCTGGAACTCTCTTGTTTTTTCCATGATCCAGCAGATGTTGGCAATTTGACCTCTGGTTCCTCTGCCTTTTCTAAAGCCAGCTTGAACATCAGGGAGTTCACAGTTCATGTATTGCTGAAGCCTGGCTTGGAGAATTTTGAGCATTACTTTACTAGCGTCTGAGATGAGTGCAATTGTGTGGTAGTTTGAACAGTCTTTGGCATGGCCTTTCTTTGGGGTTGGAATGAAAACTGACTTTTTCCAGTCCTGTGGCCACTGCTGAGTTTTCCAAATTTGCTGGCATATTGAGTGCAGCACTTTCACTGCATCATCTTTCAGGATTTGAAATAGCTCAACTGGAATTCCATCACCTTCACTACCTTTGTTCATAGTGATATTTTCTAAGGCCCACTTGACTTCACATTCCAGGATGTCTGGCTGTGGGTGAGTTATCACACCATCATGATTATCTTGGTCGTGAAGATCTTTTCTGTACAATTCTTCTGTGTAGTGTTTTAATCCATAAATGTAGTATACCTCTCTATGATAGTTAATTTTATCTCAACTTGCCTTGGCAAAGTGATGCCCAGATAGCTGGTAAAAACCTTATTTCTTGGCGTGTCTGTGAGGGTGTTTCAGGATATGATTAAAGTAAAGTCTGAGTAAAGAGTTCCTCCCTAACCAATGTGGGCAGGTACCATCCAAGCGATTGGGGACCCAGATAAAAGAGTAGGGCAGAGAAAGGACAAATTCTCTCTGTTCTGGGGCTGGGACTTCCATTTGTTTCTTCCCTCCAACCTTGGAGCTCCTGGTTTTCAGACTTTCAGACTCCAGGAATCATACCAGTCTGGTTGCTACCCCCACTCTCAGCCCCGCTGTCAGCCTTTTGAACTTGGACTAAATTATACCACTGTTTTTTTCTGATTTTCCATCTGTAAACAGCCCATTGTGGAATCTTTTTGCTTCCATAATCCCATGAGTCAGCTTCTGTAACAAATCTCCTTTCATACATACACACACACACACACACACACAACACACACAAATATCCTATTGGTTCTTTTTCTCTGGGGCTTCCCTGGTGGCTCAGATGGTAAAGCATCTGCCTGAGGATCCTTAATAATACATCCTTCATTTATTTCAATCTTCATGAATTGCTCATAAAAATAGTTTAGTAATTTCTGTATAGAGGTCTTGGACATATTTAGTTAGATTTACACCCTGACGATGAGAAAGATAGAAGGCAAAAGGAGGAGAAGATGAGATGGTTGAGCAACATCACTGATGCAATAGACATGAATTTGAGCAAACTGCCGGAGATAGTGGAGGACAGAGGAGCTTGGTGTACTGCAGCCGATGGGGTCACAAAGAGTTGGACACAACTTAGTGACTAAACACCACCACCACCACTTATGTTTATGATATACTTGCTATTCTTTACGTGCTACTTTAAAATATTAATTTTCAAAAATTATAAAGGTGTTTATACTCTTTGCTAGGACTCCAGTGAAGTACAGACTGAATAAAGGGGAGACAGGTTGTGTGAAAATGCTACAGCAGTGAATTTGTAGGGCAGTAAAACTGTTCTGTATCATACAGCGATGGTAGATACATGTTATTATACATTTGTCCAAACCCATAGAAAGTATTACAGAAACAGTGAACCCTAATGTAAACTATGGACTTTAGTTAATAATAATAATTTATCAATATTGGCTCATCAGTTGTAACATGTAACACCTGAATGCATGTTAATACTAGGAAAAAGGGTGGGAGGGGGAGGAAGGGGCATATAGGAACTCTACTTTTCATTTTTCTATAAACCTAAACCTGCTCTTAAAAAAACCTATTAATATATTTTTCATGTAATTACTGATATATTTGTATATATATCTACCACTTTATATTATGATTCATATTTGCCCTTCCTGCTCTTAATTTTCTTTTCCGCTGACTTTGTTATTTCTTTTAAATGGATCGAGTATTTTAAAATACCATTTTTATTGTTTTTCCTTGTCAGTCCCTTTGGAAATTATATATGTACATATATATTTACAAGCTCTTTCATTGATTACCATAGAATTTACAATATCTTGATGCATCGTTAACAGTTTTTAATGTTTGTTGATACTGTATCTACATTCAGGACCTTGAAAGAGGAGGAAGGTGTTAGAAATGCTAGAATATTTAAAAATTTCCTTTTCTCAATTTATTTATTATTCAATATGCCATGAGGAATTTTTAGTATTGGCTAAAGAAATTAGCATCTATTGACATATATTTATATATTTAAAATTTTTGTTCCTGTTTATCCCCAACTTCAGCTTCAACTTTATATCGAATCATTTCCCTTCTACATTTCCATATATGTCTATATTTATATGTTTATTAATACTATATATTTACTTTATATACATATAATGTGTATATATATGTGTGTATATTTATATATGCATTGTGTGCCTACTGCTGTTGAAGTCAATCAGTTTTGTTTGTACAAAAAATGTTTTAATTTCATCTTTATTTTTTGAAGGATATTTTTGCTGAGTAAAGTATTACAGGTTGGCTGGTTTCCATTTTTTTAGACTTAGTGTAATTTTTGTTTCTTTTAAGTTTTCTCTGCTTTATCTTTGGTTACTTTAAATGTATTCTGTTTGCCTTTATTTTTTTTTTCTTTTCAATTTTTGGCTTTCTAAAATGTATTTAAGTACATTCTTATTTAGCTTATTTTGCTTTGGGCTCCTTGGGTTATCTGCATATGTAGATGAATGTCTTTCTTGACTTTTGGAAAACCTTAGGACATGATATCTTTCAAATAATGCTTATATACTATTCTCTTTACCTTCCTAGCCTTCTAGCATTTTAATTAAACACATGTAAACATAGTTTAACATTTAGAAATTCCTGTTACACAAAAATGTTTATTTTAGAAATCAATAAGAAATGCATAAGAAAATATTGAAATATACTTTTAATCTCATATGACCTTTAGAATGATTCTGTTAAGAACCAAATAAATATCATTAGAATGTTGTTTAGATTTCAGTTAAAAGTTGATCATTTGGGAAATAATTTCAATTTAGCAAAGTTGGAAGATTCTTGAGAAGACTTCTCAAGGAAGCCTGGTAGGCTTCAGTCCACAGGGTTGCAAAGAGTCAGACACAGCTGAGCAACTGAATTGAAATAGCAAAGTTAAGATTTCCTCCCGTGTGGCATGCCATATTCTAATTTAGAAATATTTCTGCCATTGTCAGGAGAAATATCAATAACCTCAGATATGAAGATGACACCACCTTTATGGCAGAAAGTGAGGAGGAACTAAAAAGCCTCTTGATGAAACTGAAAGAGGAGAGTGAAAACATTGACTTAAAGCTCAACATTCACAAAATGAAGATCATGGCATCTGGTCCCATCACTTCATGTCAAATAGATGGGGAAACAGTGGAAACAGTGTCAGACATTATCTTTTTGGGCTCCACAATCACTGCAGATGGTGACTGCAGCCATGAAATTAAAAGACGCTTACCCCTTGGTGGAAAGGTTATGACCAACCTAGATAGCATATTCAAAAGCAGAGACATTACTTTGCCAACAAATGTCTGTTTAGTCAAAGCTGTGGTTTTTCCAGTGGTCATGTATGGATGCGAGAATTGCACTGTGAAGAAAGCTGAGCACTGAAGAATTGATGCTTTTGAACTGTGGTGCTGAAGAAAACTCTTGAGAGTCCCTTGGACTGCAAGGAGATCCAACCAGTCCATTCTGAAGGAGATCAGCCCTGGGTGTTCTTTGGAAGGAATGGTGCTGAAGCAGAAACTCCAGTACATTGGCCACTTCATGCGAAGAGTTGACTCATTGGAAAAAACTCTGATGCTGGGAGGGATTGGGGGCAAGAAGAAAGGGGACGACAGAGGATGAGACGGCTGGTATGCATCACCGACTCGATGAACGTGAGTCTGGGTGAACTCTGGGAGATGGTGATGGACAGGGAGGCCTGGTGTGCTGCGATTCATGGGGTCGCAAAGAGTTGGACATGACTGAGCGACTGAACTGAACTGAACTGAGATGGCTTAAAGAAAATTATTTGATTTTTTTTTGTATAATAAATAATGGTTTTGTTATATAGAATTATTCATTTGATTCATATGTCTTCCTTTCTGGAATCACAATGCTTATCTCTAGCATTGTCTAAAATCCACAGAAGAGTATTAAATAGTAGGTATGAGAGTTGGCCTTTTTTTCTCCTTTTTAGATAAGCTTATTTAGATATAATCCACATATCAAAATGTTCACCCATTGAAAATGCAATTCAGTGATGTTTACTTTGCCACAGAAGTGTGCAGTCATGATAACAGCTTTAGGAGATTCATCACTTCTCCAACCTCAAAACCCGTATTCATTAGCAATCACCACTGTTAACATTCTACCTTCTCCCCAGGCCCTGGCAATCCTTAAGCTACTTTCTCTTTCTATATAGACTTGTTTGACAGGGAACAACAGACTGGTTCCAAATAGGAAAAGGAGTATGTCAAGGCTGTATATTGTCACCCTTTAACTCAGATGACTATTATATCTACTACTGCAGGCAGGAATCCCTCAGAAGAGATAGAGTAGCCATCATGGTCAACAAAAGAGTCTGAAATGCAGTACTTGGATGCAATCTCAAAAATGACAGAATGATCTCTGTTCATCTCCAAGGCAACCCATTCAATATCACAATTATCCAAATCTATGCCCCAACCAGTAATGCTGAAGAAGCTGAAGTTGAACGGTTCTATGAAGACCTACAAGATCTTTTAGAACCAACACCCAAAAAAAGATGTCCTTTTCATTATAGGGGACTGGAATGCAAAAGTAGGAAGTCAAGAAACACCTGGAGTAACAGGCAAATTTGGCCTTGGAATGTGGAATGAAGCAGGCCAAAGACTAATAGAGTTTTGCCAAGAAAATGCACTGGTCATAGCAAACACCCTCTTCCAACAACACAAGAGAAGACTCTACACATGGACATCACCAGATGGTCAACACCGAAATCAGATTGATTATATTCTTTGCAGCCAAAGATGGAGAAGCTCTATACAGTCAACAAAGACAAGACCGGGAGCTGACTGTGGCTCAGATCATGA